>VDFB02193867.1:203135114-203198113 GCA_007258455.2 Sequoia sempervirens
TTGTCTTCTTGCTTATGTTGCAACACTTTCTTGTTCATGTGGATGGTATCTTTCTTGGTTGATCCATTGAAGACTGCAGCTTCAAGTGGGTTATTTTTCATTCATATTTCCAACATGATATTAAAGCATAGGCCATACAAAGTCCATCTCAAATTAGAAATTTGAGCTAAGGAGATTTTCATTGCAAGTTGGAGGGTTTGCATTTCAGGCTAGTTGCCATCATTTGGGAGGTAGCTAATTTCTAGAGTAGATTGGGTCAGATCTGACTCTTCCATTGCATATAAAAGGCCCAAAACCCCCCATTTTCATATAAAATACTTCATATTTTGAAGTAAATTTATTTTTTGGTGATTTTTCAAAATTTTTGGGTGACTATCTTAAATTTGACGGCCAAATGACCGTCACGAAAGCCCCCTCATGTCTTAATTAGGTAGTTTTCTTAAAATTGTTATAAATTTTGACTCAAGTATCAGATTTTTGAAAATGAGATATCGTTAGAAAGCTAGTTTCGAGCACTTTCTAGTGGTGTAAGTATTATTATCATATTTTACTCTTGGACTATTTTATTGTAGCTTGAAGTGAAAATTACATTTTGGACTCCCGAGCTCGTATCTTTTCACCAGTTTGTCAGATTTTGGACATTCTAGTGGTATTGCAAAGGTGATTTAGAGCTCTATCATTTTATCCATCTAATTTTTTTAGATTCAATCCCAGGTACATTCTATTGAGTTCTTGCAATTTGAGGCATTTGCTTGATAACTTGGACATACTGCAATTTGGAGAAGGTTTATTTGTATTGGAAGGCTTCATTTTCAATTGTGCATCATATTTGGGAGTTTTTAATTGTTGTTGAAGGTTAATGTCTTTGTATTTTTGGAGATCTATCATAGTTCATTACAAGGTTTTCATTTCATCCCTCTTTGATTATGTTGAAAAGGGGAAACTATAAACAATGGAGAGATGACATCATAAAAAATCTCTGATGGCTTCAATTATTGCCACATTTATATAGTTTTGTTTCCCCTCTAGATAAAGGTATCCAAAAAAATTCTTGGAGTTGTAGAAGGTATGATGTCTTAGAGGTTATTGCAATGCATGTTGATGATGATGTTTTGAAAGCTATTGATCATTGTGACTGTACTCATACTCTTTGGACTAAGATTTGGAAGACATATGGAGATCCAGATACTCCACCATTCCTCAATGATCATGATTTAGAATTTCATGAGCCTCTTCATTCTACAAATAGGATACCCTATGATCATGATACTATGTAGGATTCAAACTACTTTGGATCTTCAGATGAGGATATCAAGGGTTCTTCAGATGCTTCTTCTCCATCAGAGACAGTTGATATACATTCACCCTCAGTGATTCATTGTGCAAAGTCATTAATTTAGGCTTCCATCATTCCTATTTAGCAGGACCATTCATTTTATGTTGGTGATTCATTGAAATTTGTTTGGTGATTCATTACAAGTATCCCATTGTCTTCTTGATTGGGAATCCTATCTATCAAACATTGCATTCTTGTTTGTGGAGTCTCACATTTCAAATTTGGAGGACACATTTGAGAGGTTATCTCTCCTCTTTGATGATAACCATTGCACAAATGTTGTCAAACCATCATTGTCTTTGGATCTTGTTCAACATCAGTTTCCACATTGTCTTGATTTGTCACCTTCTTCTTTGATTGGGAATGTACCTGATTTGATTGTGGCATATTCATCTTCAATGGGCAAGGAGACAAATGAGAAACTTTTAGAGACATCATAATACATATTCATGATTCTTTCTATCAATTCCTATCTGGAATGGGAAGTATCCCTGAATTTTTTCTTGGTTTTATTTCTTTTGAAAGGGAAACAAGTTATTTGTCAACATTGGATCATGTTTTGTGTTTAGACACTTACCATTTTTGTAGGTGATTATCCATTATGGGGGGTCTATATAGTCTCTTTATTTCCCTCTTATGGGAAGGATATTGATTATATTATATTGTATTCTTGTGATGGATGTAGTTCTTGGGGGGTATTGATGTTGAGACCTCCATACATCACTTCTATCACTTGTACATGATTTTCATTGCATCTCTCTTTTGGAGAGGGGTTTTATCCCACGAGTTTTTCTCCCTTTCTCTGTTTGTGAGAGATTAGTTGCATTGATTAGTTGTACATGGGTACATAACATGGCCTTGTTGTTGGGACCCATATTGCATTTGCATCATTTGCATAATAACTACCTTCCATTCGGTCCATTTCCATTCCATTCGGTTCCATTCCGTTCCATTCCATTCCATTTCCATTGTTAATCAGATCCATCCATTCCACTCCATTCCATTCCATCCATTTCCAGTTCAATGTTGTCCAAGGTGGTTATCTTACCTCCTCTCACCTTGCCTATATAAACAAGGTTCTTGTACATTTGTAAATCATCTCATGATATCTCATTTATTTTAGATCAATTCATCATAGATCATCATTTGATCAAGTTGTCTTCTTGCTCATGTTGCAACACTTTCTTGTTCATGTGGATGGTATCTTTCTTAGTTGATTCATTGAAGACTACAAATTTGTTAGTGAACAGATTTGTCCTTTATAAAAATGAGCAAAATTGACTCTATAATTCCCAAGAAGGACAAAATCAACTCACAAAAATTGGAGATATTATCATTGGATTGATAATCTTCCTCTGAATTTTAGTTGAGGTACAACTCCCTCTTCTGATATAATTTTGTATTTTTCAAATTTATAAACTCGGGGTATGATTTTTACCAAAAAGCATGAAAAGAAAACTAACACTTGTTCATAGCCATGCCATAAATGCAGAAAGCAATGTTTAAACTAACTATTGCTGAAATAAAAAGGTTGGAAAATGATCAATATTGTGACTCACATATTAGATTACTAACACTTGCTGACTCAACTCAATACAATTCAAACCATCTATTGTAAATAAATTAACTAAATGCTACTGAACATCGCATTCTCACAAGAAAGGTATATTCAAATTATTGTTAAAGCTCATAGACTTTCTCACAAACATTAACATTTAATTCAAATTATTGCAAAAAGACAATGGCATTCACAAAAAAATGAATTGAAACTACAAAATTTGATCTTTTATTAAGATTGATTCTCAATCATGCATCACAGTGCACGGGGGATCAAAATGTTGGACCCTTGCAATGTCAAGATATAATACATTTATAGTTTTCAAAATATAATTGTCACCAAAGTCTTGCAAAACAATTGAAAATAATTGATTCTTGGAAAGAATTAGAATAATGAAGTTCATAATGTTTAAAGACAAAATTTGAGAAACTTAAATTTGAGCGCTAACATGACTTCAACATTTTTTGTTTGCTGTGGAATAGTTACATTTATCATCCTTAATTTCCAAGTCGCTTTGGTAATTTGAATTGGATCCATCTTTCATGTAATAAGTGTGAAAGAATCTTCATGCCATGATAATGTTGAATCAATCCCGACTAGCTTCTTTAGTGCCTCTTTGTTGAATGATTGTTCCCCTACATATGTGTCAATTGCTTTGAAGATTGTGTCTCTTAATTCCTCAAATGTGGCAAGCCCTTGATTACTCCTTTCATTATCAGGCACTTGAAATCAACAAAGTTTTTAATGAAGTTATTATTTAGGCGACCACATTCCTTTAACAATTTTGTTTTCTTTGCGAAGTTCGATTTGATGAATTCTAGCTTCTAGGCTATACTATTTTTCCACACAAGAGCCTGATTATCTTCCTTTGAAGGAATAATCTTCTCAGCATCAATCTTTCCTAAACCCATAGCAACAAAGTTAGTAAGTTCAAAATTAATCTGTAGAAAATGTGTCTCCTCCTATTTGCAGATGACTAACTCAGACTTGATTGCATTTCTTAAGACTACAAACTCATCATAAGCTTTCCTCAATTTCTCAATTATGGGGGCTCCCTTCTCTTTGATTTTGGGAATCCAACTTTGCACAACCTTACCATAATAACTATCCTTCTAGATTTTGCTCATCATAGCCTTCCCAACAACTAAGTTGGGATCAAAGGAAAGACTAGCCTAACTTAGGGGTTGAGGTGTGGGATTTGCGAAGGTTTTGAGACAATTTGAAAAGAGTTCCACATATCTTTTTAATTCATCTTTATCCCACTTATCCTTTTCAAATCTTTCCACCATCCTAGAGGTAGTAACTTGAAAATTATGAACATCACCATATCTACTAGGGGGACCTAAATCCACTTGGATTATACTATAATTTTCCACATTGACTTGATCTTGGTCTTTTTACATAGAAGGTTGGGCGATTTCCATAACCAAATTCCCAAAATATTCATCCTCAAGCAGCCTAGCAATTGTTTTCAATTTCTTCACTTTAGGAGTTCTCTACAGAAGTTTCCCCACAATTTCCTCCTTCGGTAGCACAATAGGAACTATTTTTATTTTCTTGAAGAGAGAATTCTCCAACCAAGATGGTGCAGGTTTAGGTGCATTAGGATCTTGAGAAATCTCGAGTGTAGAGAAACAAAGATCTTTGCTAATTAAAGGAGATATTAACACATTGTGGACATTTTAAGGAGAATGAATCGAGACTTCATCTCATTGTACACTTACCTTTGTTTCATCCTAAGGATGCTAGTTATGGATTTCCAGGGCCTCCATATCAGCTTCATTTCCTTAATTATCCTCACCTGATTGTTTTTCAACATCAAAATTACTCTATTCTTCAAGTGCAACATTAGGAATGGGACTTCCACAGGTTTGCTCAAGTCCTTTCCCTTTCTTAGGAGGATAATCACCTTTTCCACCACCACCTGATAGCGATGGTGTAATGTGTACAGATGATATTGGTGTAGAAGACCTTGTACCTATATGACTAGTACTCACCTGCTCACAGGTTTGCTTCTTTTATTTTGGAGGGGCCTTAGTAGTTTCTCCTTTCTTCTTAGCTAACAAAACCTGCTTTCTCCTCAAGATTGTCGAGGATATGATCTAAATGTCTCTATTTTCCTCACTATTCCAATCCACTAGTGATAGAGGAAAATTTTGTATCCATTGAGCGTACGTTGGATCAACTAAATCAAAGTCTTCATCTTGTATTCCACTTATATTCCAACCCAATTTGAAATTGAAGATTTGTGACAAAGTGAGTCTCATCCAATTTCTCCTTCTTACCTCATAATCATCTATGCAATCAACCAAAAAGTCTTCAAGATGAGTCATGTGATAATAGCTAGGACCAAGTTGGAGATTGTCCCTTACATAGTTCTTATTTTCAAATGGAAATCTCCTTTCATACGTATCAAAAGAAAATTTTACAATCTCTTTCCTTAGATTAAGAGCATTTGATTATGACTTACATTCATAATATCCCAGACCAATTGGAAATGAAATCCCAACCTTTTTCCTATCTACACATCTCTTATTTACTTTTGAGACTTGACGAAAAGCTTCCATCAAAATGAACTTATCTTGTACGTATCTAGGAAGTTTTAAAGGAAAATCATCAAATCCACCTACTCATAAGTAGGTAAAATTTTGAAACTGTATAAATAGGCTACCATACTTAGTGATCAATTGGAAAGCCTCAGGAGATACTCTTTGACCTAGGTCACTCTACAATTCTCTGACTAATTTCATGGTGAACACATCATTTATCCTAAGGTAATTCTTATAACTCCTCTTGAGTTGCAAGTTAGGATAATAATCACAAATTTGTATCTATTCATCAAAATCCTCCATAGGGTTCAAACCAATCCACAGTCTCATGCATTCCAACACACAGAAGAGCTAAGAGGACATATAAAATGATTTATTCACAACAAAACCTCTTATCATATCATCTAGTTGGTCACTAATTAAAGTGGCCCAGTCTAAGTACTATGTACCTCCACAAATTACCTACACAAAGAAATACATCCATTCCTCGAAAGTCATTTGCATTCATATTTCCCCTTACCCGGTGAATCAACACAATAATGTCTGAGATTTCCTCTCTAAAATGTGATTTATGCATTTTCTTGGAAGCTATGATTTTCCCTTCTTTAGTGGGTGAAACCATTCCTTAGTAATGCAATTTCCGTAATATTCCTTCTTCTTTGAAAAAGAACCTTGAGACAGAGTAAAATTGAAATGGGAATAAACTTCCCTTTTTAGTAATCTAAAACACCCACCTATTGTGGCTCTCTTAAGTTACGAGGAGATTATTTTCCTCTATCTGTATCTCCCTCGTCACTGGGTTGTAACAAGCTATGCATTCCAGTACTAATTCAGAGCATTATACTTTTGCGAGAAATGCAATAGCTTCCAGGAGGCCACTCTCTATTACCCTCTGAGTGATTGGGTTCCTATCTGGCCTACAAATTCTTGCCCAAAATTCATCTAAATTGATATGCCCTAACCTTGTGTTGCAAATTTCGAGCAAAGAACTATCGAGACTAGCTAAATGTTCATAACCCAAATATTTGTATCTCATTGTATTAGGAAATTCAATTGTGTAAAATCTAGGAAACAATTACCAAGACAATTCAGGAAAACCTCCTTACTTGAGAATATCACCCTTCCCTACTTCAAATCATTCTTTTGGAAGTCGCTTGTATGTCTGTTCTTCTCAACTTACAGAATCATACTTTCCCAAACATAATGATTATGTTTAAAATGGCGGCTTAATCTTACACGATCAAGCATTTAATTCATCTACTCCAATACTAACAACCTTTAATGCTTGAGACACATGCCACTTGGTGAAAATATCAACCGACCTTGGTACACTTTAGTAAAGTCGGGTATTTGAATAGCTTTTGAGAGTATAGTTGGTGGACGATAGGGTTTAAAAACATAAACCCGCCCTGACAAATCCTTCTTTATTTTCTACCCTAAGTGATATTGTCACCTTTAAGTTGGGATAAAGCATGGTTAGGAAATAAATGCTAGCTTTGTTGGGAGTTCAAGAAAATAACTCAAACACACTTGCTTTGTGATGACCTTTTAAAAGAAACAACACTTTTTAAAATAGAAAGGTTATAAAACTCAAACGAATGTCGAAATAGTTCAGAAACTAATTCAAAGACCGATGCTTAAAGAAAAAGACTGAAAGACAAGGCCAAGTTAGGAAAAAGGTGAGTTGTGAAAATTCTCATCAGTTGACAAGGTTCACAAACTAACCAAAGGAACAACAAACAAAGGTAGTTGTTTTAAAATTTGAAGGATACCCGAAATTTAAACATTTACAACCAAACTTAAAACTAAGGCAACAAGCTTCAAGTGGGTTATTGTTCATTCATATTTCCAACAGTGTATTGATTATTGTTACGTAATATGGATTACTCAATAGCTAAGGATATAATGGTTTGATTCTCAAATTTATAGGATATGGATATTACATGAATAGTTGATGATAATGGAAGGTGAGGCATTCAGTACATAATTTTTTCAAGGAAAAATTAGAGGGTTGAGATGCAAAGTTGATGGAGGGATATGATTTGAGGAGAATGAAGGCATGGATTGAAGTTGTAGTCATGTAACTAGTGTCATAAGAGGGAGATAAGTGTAAGATAAAATGGATGCATTATATTTTTAGGAGCGCACTCACACATGTGTGAACAAGTTAGTGGTATTAAGCCAAAATTTAAAGATGAAGTGGAGGCTTGGTACAATTTCAAGCTTACAAGCTTGCATGTACATGTGTGAGAAAGGAGTGGTGTGAGGTGAAGAGATAAGAAGCTTCAAAGGTAGCATGATGACACATGTATAAGCATGGAGTGGGATGAGTCATGCTCACACATGTGGGAGCATGAGGAGAATAGGGACACATAGAAAATGATAGATTTTAACCCATGTGAGAATATCTTATGGCTATGATTGAAAGTTCATGGATTAAATAATTAAAAATAGAAGAAAAATTAGTGGGGTTAATTAGTCTTAATTAATTAATTAAGTTGGAGGAATTAGGAACTAAGGTTATTTCATTAAATTGATTTAATTAATTAATTTTAGGGAAGAGATGGAAATTAATTGTGGGAAGGGTAAATAATCAAATAATGATTTATTTAATTGATTTTGGGAATTATAATAAAGTGGTAGATTATGAGAATAATTGAATAATTAATTAATTAATTAATGAGAAAAATGATAAATTGGGCATCAATGGTGAATTTCGAGGTGTGTACAAAACTAATCTAAAATTTAGTATGATCATGGACATTCTACATTAAAAAATGATTTTTTTAAAACTTTTCTTGAATGAAGGGCCTCCTATGACTTAGTTTGAAAGAGCTATTTGAATTGTCATGGTTTGGAAACCAATGATTCTGAGTGATTTAAAAAATGAACTAGAACATAACTTCAATAATTTTTAAGAATTATAATTCGTTGAAGAGGAAAAACAAATTCCCTTTAGCTTCATCAATTCCTCTAAAAGATCTAAATACTTCTTTAGATCCCAATAAAAGTAGTAACCTAATACCATATAGGGAGCCAAGTTGCATCTATTTCCTAATAATTTAGAATTTAAATATATAAAATATAACAATATAATTATGAAAGAGGCACCCATGCACAGACCACCGCCAAAGCCCTACCCCCTACCCCACCTCTCTCGGTCCTCAAGACTATTGATTAAAGAGCCAAGGAACTGCAAGTCGCTTTCGAGTATGGCTAAACCAACTATTGGGGTTTTGTCGGCCAAACACGTGCAGATGGCAAGTTAGATATTAGTAATTTAGGATTTAGGTGGTCGAATAATAATAAGAGTAGGGTGATTATTGCATCAGTATGGATCTCATCCATGGTCTTCAAGTTTCCTAAGAGGAAGAAAGTAAAGTACCTCAGTTTTTGGAGACACTAAATTGGTGATCAAAATAGGTTAGAAGCTTTTATTAATGCAAGGATAAATGTCTCCTAAGATATAGGAGTAGGGTGTGGAATTCGATTGAGGATTTCTAATGCGAGGATAAATGTCTTCTAAGATATAGGAGTAGGGTGTGGAATTCAATTGAGGATTTTGATGCCTTCAACATGTAAGTAATTTCAAGGTGTAAGAATGTTATGGTTGATGAATTGGTAGGTGCATCTAACATCTTGGAATCCATACATAATTCGAGACTAAAATAATTTTACGTTGAGTTAGTCTCATGTCCTTCTATACCTAATAATGTGAGGATTTTGCAAGTGTTCAATGATCATGAGCATGCAATTAAAATTATAACTAATTCAAGAGTTTTTGAGTCTTAAGAAATTGATAATCAAACAAGGAGGATCATAAGTTAGACAAAGATGATATTATTAATCTATAAGCAAATGATATCCCTAAGAGCATGGTTTCCTATGAGCAATTATTTGACTTGGACATTCAATTTGAAAAATTAGATTTGGTAAAATCAATTGATCATTTGTTTAAATCATTTTTTTTTAGATCTAAGTGATCCAAAGGAAGTATTGTTAAGTAAAGCATGAATCTAGCAAGAAAGGATTGGTATTGCTACCACCCTTAGAAAATATAGAGATACCATGGCCTAGGGTATGGAGACTTTAAAGGTTTCAATACATCTACTATTATGCATGTACAATTTCCCTCAAACTAGATGTGAAGCCATTTAGGCAAAAGGCTATTTAATCCTCTTCTAAAGTCTTTAATTTTTAGACAAGTTTAGCAATTAGTTTAACGTAGAATTAACTTCCTTGTTAAGCATTCTACATGGATAGCTAATTTAGTGTATGCAAGGAAGAAGAATGGGTAAATTATGTTATGTGTAGATTTTAAAAATTTAAATAAGACCTTTGAAAATGATAATTACCTACTTCCTTTGTTAGATGAAGTGTTACAAATTGTAAACAAATCTCAAATGATGTCTTTGTTGGATGAGTTTTCTTGTTAAAATCATATTTTAGTGGACCATCAAGATAGGCTCAATGTTGCATTGAAGACTAATTGGGGAGCCTTTCTATACGAAAGAATGCCAATTAGGCTCATTAATGTAGGAACTACCTTTTCAATATACAATGGGCATCACATTCAAAGGATTAATTAGAAAATGCATCATTATCTACATGACAACTTAATGGTGGCTTCGAAGGTTAGAGATCACCATGTTCAAGATATAAGAAAGGTGTTGAAAAGATGCAAGGATTATTCCTTGAATTCAAAAAATGCGTATTCAAGGTGACAGAAGGGAAACTGCTTGGTTACTTGATTTATGAAAAAGACATAAATAATCCAAATAGAGTGAGTTTCGTATTAGAAATTCTTTAGCTAGAAAGTGAAAAAGAGTTCAAATATTTCTTTGGTGAAATTAAATTTATGAGAAAAATTCATCACTAGTTTTGTAGAAATTATAAGGCCATTGATTACCATGTTAAAACAAGGTGAAATTATCAAGTTGACACCTAAATCCTAAGTGACATTTGCAAGTATTAAAAATGTTATACCAAAAGATCCTCTATCGCCTAGTCCAAATTATAGTAAAATGATTCATTTATCCATTTTCTTTTGAATGTTTTGTTGCTAGAATTTTAACCCACGAGATAGGGAAAAAATAATAAATGTCAGTCGCCTTCATGAGCACACTAATAAAATATAGAATTAGGGTACTCAACCCCAAATAAGAAAGTCATTTCCCTTGTTAAGGTTGTCAAGAAATTTAAAAATTGACATTTGAGGAGTAAAGCCTTTGTCATAGTTCTAGATCCAATAGTCAACCAAGTTGATTCAAAATGAGCTAGGTGAGAGAAGATGTAAGTAGGTGTTTATAATACAAGAACTCAATTTAGAAATCATACCCATGAAAATTGTTTGTGGACCTTGATTACGTCAAATAATAAATAATATAGATCCAAATAAAATTCGATTCACTTATATCAAGAAATATATTATCTAGGATGATTGGTATGTAAATATTAACTGTTATTTACTAGTGAACCAATGCCTAAATAAGATGATTGCAACATAGAGAAGATATTTGTGCCTAAAGAATGTCAATTTTATGGTAACGAGGGGTGTTGTATATCACGGAAAGCATGAGGGATACTAATTAATATATTTGAACACAAAAGAAGTTGTATAAGTTCGTAATGGTTTTCATGTAAATTTATTACTTCTAGGCATGTCCTTGGGAACTCAATAGCCCATAAAATTCTTTGAATTGGGTATTATTGGTGTTCTATTTTAAAGGATCCACATCATCACACAAGGCATTGTCATGTTTTTCAAGTATGTGTTTATAGATAATGAAGCTTAGATACGCCCTTGCAACTAGTTGTTGAAACTAGGCCTTTTACTCAATGGGGTTATTTTTGGGTGTAATTGCTCTAAATTTTCGTGGTCATCATATTTTTTTTTGTTGAAAACCACATATTACTATACAAGGTGGGGTAAAGCATAAGCCAAGAAATCAAGCACTACAAAAATAGTGATCAATTTTTGGAAGAAAATATCATCACTAAGTTTGGTAAGTTGCTCTCCCTAGTATGCGATATTAGCTCAACCTTTACTTCTAAATTTTCTAAATGAGCTTATGATGATAGAATTGTTATCAAGTTTTCATCTAATTATTACCCACAGGAAAATAGTATTGTAGAGTCAACAAACACAAATTTAATTCAAGTAATAAAAGAATTACTTCTTGTGAGGATATTGGTGAATAATGTGAAATGTGATTATATGAAGAAATTTACAACTAATATTAAACCAACCATTGGGAGGGAAATATTTGAGTGGGAAGTTACTAAATGATTATAGAATGAGGAAAGGGTTGAAGAGTTGTATATGGAACAAGCATTGTTAATTATGTCATTTTCTCAAAAAAATCAATAGAGGATAACAATGGTAATGATTGAAGCATCCCTTATGGAATTAAAATTGGACTATAACCCAATATGTATAAAGTTATCATGGAAAGAAATGCATTATCATACATTAAAAATGTAGCCTTCTCAACAACCCCTAGCCAAGGGGAACATTCCTATAGCCCAAGAGAATTGTTTTATCTTAAAAAAAGTGCTAAAGTAAAGAATTTGAGAGGACGAAAAAAGAGAACAAGAACATAAGGTTTCAAAAATTGTGAGATAACACAATTCAAAAAGCACATAAAAGATGTTAAAAAGCCAAAAATAATTAGTATGATTATGATTGTAAGGCTCCAATGAGAGCTCTAAAGGAGCAATAAAAGAGGAGACAAACAAAAATTAGCATAAACAAATTGTAAATGTAAAAATATAAGTTTGTGAACACAAGTAGAGAACTAATATCTTTAGGGAATAATAATTCAAAAAAAATTGGAGGGAACTTCATTGAAGGAAAGATTAATAGCTATCCACTAGATATAATATGCAAAGCAATTGTATGGACATGAATCAAAGGAAGAGACACCCACCCCCCTCGCCCCACATAGTCAACAAAACAATAAAATAATTCACATTATAGGAGGTTGGCACATCTAAGGCTTGTGACATGGATGGGCTATAGGTAAAATACTTAAAATAGGAATGAAAAACAGTGTACCTCACCTTAAAAGAATATTCAACATCATTGTATGTGTGTTTCCAAGAGATTGGACAACCAATTTGGTAGTATCTCACTTCAAGAGTCCAGATGTAAAAAATCCTTATAACTACTAGACCATCATGATTAATCATTTGTTTTCAAAGCTATTTGGAAGCATGGTTGAGCATAAAATCTACTAGTGAATAGAAGAAACAGATAAGTGGACAAAAAGGAAAGCAAGTTTCTAGCCAAAACACTCAACAATAGATCATGACATTACTCTGAGGCATATCGTTGAGAAAGTTTGAAGTGAGAAAGAAGCGTTATTTTTTGGGCCTCAAGAAAGATTTTTACATTGTTCCCAAGAATAAGTTATGGAAAAGAATGAAGGATCTTGGCATACTAGAGCAAGATAAAGTGACAATCCATATACTTTATAAGGAGATTCAAATAAAAATTAAAACTCAAGCAAACCTACTAGAAAGCTTTAGGAGTGACAATGAAGTTAAGCAAGGATGCCCACTATATTAACTAACTAGAAGAATTGTTAAATTTACAAGGAGGGGATGGTTTTCTTTTGGGAGATTATGTTGTGAGACTTCTTTTGTATGTCAATAATCTCATTTTGATTGCAAGGTCTACTCAAGGACTACAAGAGAACTAAAAAGCCTTGAGTTGTTGTAAGGAAGTGGGTATGTAAGTTAACACTAGCAAGACCAAGATCATGGTATTTTTTCACCAAGAGAAAAAAATCCACTTTTTATTTGAGAAAGTTTCAAAAGGAAGAGAAATTTGGCAAGCTGGAAAGTGTTTTGCATTACAAAAAAAAGCTAAAGAGGCTAGGTTATGGGATTGAAAAACTATTTGTATTTTATTAGTGCTATTAGTAATTTTGATGGTGTTTTATGTGTGCGAATTGTGGGCTTCTAGTAGTTTACTAATAGAATAGAGACAAATAGAAAGGATTCAAAAGCCCCTAATCACAAGCAAACTCAAAAGAAAAGTTTGAGTTCCTTATGAGATTCTTCTAGAAAAACAAACACCTTCCTTATCGAGACAATAGCTTTTGTTCATCTCTTAGGATATTTGAAAAAAATTGAATAGATAGAGGTACATATATGACTTAAAGTTGTTATCAAAGAGTTTTTGAACAAGAGAAAAAAAGATTTAGAATGAAACAAAACATAAACAAAAATGAGGATATATTAGCTTGGGCAATTTAACCTTGTGTATGATCATCACCAAAATGTTTATATAGAGAGCAAAGATATTCATAATTCAATTGAGGATAAATCACATTATCTTCAATGTGAAACACGTATATAGAAGAGACAATTGTCTTTTGAACAACTAGAATTATTAAATTATTAAATTACTTTATTTTAAAATATGAAACTTAAAATGACTTTCCAATCAAATATTAGAATAGTTTTACCCCAAAAAAATACAAATTCTATTTAAAAATGTTAAAAATAAAAAATAAAATATATATATATATATATATATATATATATATATATATATATATATATATCATCAAAAATAAATTAAAATTCATGGAGATTAATGTATTCGCAAGGGTTATTAATATCAACCAAATTTATAATATTTGATAGATTTCTATGTAACTCTTTTCATCATCAATGTTTCCACTCATACTTCATGATCCATGAAGTAGTTCCGAGCAGAAATAAGATAAGAGACTGAAATCATGCAAAACTCTTTTAAAATAATAAGAAAAAAACATAGAAACCCTCTCCCAAATACAAATTCATAGAGAGTTATAAAACTCGAAGAGCACCTATAATGGCGCCCTGCTTTATTCTCGTATCTTAAAGCAGTACATATAAGTATTCTCTCTATACATCCACACTATTACTCGTAAGATCTACCGCATAAACTGTACTCTAATTGTTACACCCCTTCTGTCCGGTGTTCTTGCAGGCGCCATCTTTTTCAGAACCGTGACCGACCGGCGCCCCGGATCCAAAACCAAAACCTGAACCGAAACCGGAGCCGGAGCCAGAACCAGAACCAAAGCCGGAGCCAAAGCCGAAGCCTTCACCGCCTCCTGAAGGGGAGCGGCCGGAGCCTGAACCGAAGCCCCAGGCGGCACCCGGGGTCGAACCGTAACCCCACCCATACTTCCAGCTCCCATGCGGCCCTGACCCCTGGCCCGAACCAAAGGAGCCGCCATTTCCTCCTCCCCCGAAGTCTGGGAACATGAACATCTTCCTATCGTCCGCAAGCACTGCAGTGCAACAAAGCAGGAGTAGAACTATTTTCACTTGATGCATTTTCCACATTTCCGATTATTATTGTAAGCGCAAATACCTGCACATCAGACCCGCATTAAAAGGCAACGATGAACACAACTACCTGTTGGCTCTCTTTTATTGCGTGGGGAACGTGGGAGTCAACAATGTGGTACAAATTGCAACCCGCCACGCATCAGTGACCCGTGAGAATTGTAAACCAGAAAACCCAGGCGCACTTTTGCTGGATCATCACGAATAACTGTACCTTTTTGGGCACCACATCGTTTCAATGGTGGGGTAGCAGCCAGCAGTCGGTGCAGCGTGCATCCTATAATTTCATCCCCTTCGTCCACCTTTCTTCCCTTTCATAGTGCGCTATTATATCACTGCCAAGTATTTTCACTTTATGTTCCACTAAAATCCATAAGGATTCTTCTCACCACATATACCGAGGTGTTTGTAATGGAAATAATCTTTCCTACAACTTAATCTAGGCTAATCCAATAGAAATAGTATATATAGAGTATTTGTTTGCTCATCACAAAATCTTGTGTAGTGTTGTTTGTCATGTAGATTTAGTCATTGTTTCCTTTCAAACGACGTCTATGTACACAAGGGTGACGTCGTGATCACAAACTTGTTGCTCTCGGTCTCCCATTTATTATTTTATCTTGAATTGATTAAATACACTTTCGGCACAATTTGATGTTATGTACTAATATTTAAAAGCATTCAATGCATTCATTCTAACCATCTTTCATCCTCAAGTGAAATTAAATATTCAACCATTCAACAAAGCAATCAATAGTGACACACATCGATTTGGTGCAATTTTATAGAGCAATCAATAGTGACACACATCAATTTGGTGCAATTCGACAAAGCAATCGATAGTGACACACATCGATTTGGTGCAATAAAAAGAGTAAAGAATCTACATCTTAGGTATTTGCATATTATTTTTTATATTGTTCAACTTCAAGGGATTATTCAAAGTGTAGTGTCCTCATTGCTCAATCTTAAAACCTTATCAAGGTATAGATCAATATCACTAGTCCCCAAGTTTTAGGAACATAAAAAATACATTAGGCAAAGTTGCAAGATGAATCCACATAGATTGTCAAGACAATTTTGAAGCACATTTACATATCCATTGTCACAAATATGTCGTAGATCCATGAACTTGTCGTTTTAACAAGGTAAAAATCCAACACATGATTCCATGCAATTATTCACACCAACAAACATGCATTATTTGCAAGTTTGATAGCAAAAAGATTCCAAATCCTTGTTCATTTGGTATCACTCTTTGATTATCGAGATGAATATCATTATCCACTTCTTTCAATTTTTGAGGAACTAAAATATCAATTTATTTACCCCCTCAATTATATTTAATTAATCTAGGTCAACTGTGCTTTCTTGCTTACATTTAGTTGACTAGCCTAGGTTGACTCATTAAGGAAATGTTGTTTTCTTTTTCATTTTGGTGAACTCGTCCAATCCTACACACCCTAACCTTATTTCTAAGGTTTTATATTGGGATTTCTATATTTGCAATTTTATGAGATTACACCTTATTTTTAGATATGCCCTTGGTTATAGCATTAAGGTTTCATTCAAATATGATACCATTATTGCTATTTTCAATTTGAAAGTGGACTTTTGAGCTTTATTTTCTCATCTAAATTGTTTATGCCACCTAGAGGGAGTGCTCGCCTAAACCCTAGCATGACCCAAATTAATGAAATTGAAGTCTACTCTAATGATCATAATGAGAGCAATAAGACTATACTCATAATGAGGGAAATAAGGACTATGGTCTTGATGCTCGTGTGGATTATCAAGATTTTATAAATCAAATGGCTAGTTTGATTATTGTTAGGAATCCACCACATGTAATGGATATGTTTCATGATATGGTAGCAAGTAAATAATATGATATGAAGCTTTGCAAGATATTAGATAAGCTCACTTCTTCTATAGTAATTAGTGCATCTATCCCCACCTCCATTGTAGATCCCTCTTCCACTATTACTCCCTTCACTACCACTGCCCACCCTCATAGCACCATGGTCACTAGTTTCCCACCATTTAATACCTACCCCTTTTCATATACCCTCCACCTTATGACCAAGATATTGAATACACCCCTCCTATGATAGCCACTACTCATATATTGTACTACACTTCCATGACTTTTTCCTCTACATCCATAGCCCATACCCTAAATACATATATGTACCTTTCCTCTTCTATGTATTTATCCTAATCCATTAATTATCCATTATTATCCTTTTCCATACACCCATATTATTTCCCATCTAGTCACCATCCCCTCCTATACCCTAGATGCACTATTTCAAAAAATAGATCAAATAGAAAAAGGAATGGATGCAAATCCCAATGATAGTAATGACTTCATGGATGCTAAATAAAAACCACTATCTTATGATATTTTGGCATGTCCATTTCCTATGGGATTTGTGGCAATATAGTTTTCTATATATGATGGAAAACATGACCCTAATACACACCTTAGATCTTATATAGCCACATATGTGGACTTTACAAATATAAGGTAAGTTGTTCAAAAAAATTATCCATGCACTTTGAAGGATTTTACTATTAAGAAGTTCTTTCATTTCCTCAAGGATCTATTCATTCTTTTGATAAGCTCACTAAAGTGTTTTTAAATCAATTTAAAGTTAACATGGGCCTTAGTGTGATCAATGTCAATTTGTTTAAGTGTGCATATGGATCTAATGTACACACTAGTGACTATTATTTGATTTCAATCTATGTTCTCTATGTCAATTGCTCCTCTACATGATACTCAAGTGAAAATATCTTTATTAAGGGATTTATTGAACCAATTTAGGATAATGTGTATTAGAATGAATTTTCTTCTTTTATGAATTTGTGTTCACAAATCAAGAGTGTGGAATCCAAGTTTCTTGTACCTAATGTCTTAAATATATATCACCAAGTCAAAATGTTTCTTACCCTTTAAGTATCAAAAGCCAACTAGTTTTTGGAAGGGTGGTGATGTGAAGGAAAATGTGAATCAAGTGGCTAATACTTCTTATTTTCCTTGTTTTAAACAAAAACTCCTGAGAAGTTTTCTAAGCTTCAAGAATCTATTGATGGTGTGCTTGAAATTTTGTTGTGTTAATTTAATTATATTGTATCATATTTTTCTATTGAATGCCTCTAAACCACTTCATAATCATATAATGATCAAGCATATTGTAATTATCATAGAGTTAAAGGGTATTACACACAATATTGATTCAGTTTCAAACATAGGGCACAAGATCTCAATCAACTACACAATCAAACTTGAAGGGGATAATAATAGCGGTGCAATTGGTAGAATTTTTTTTATTTGGGGTAGAATTTCATTCTCTACATAGTGGTTCAATTGGTTTTTTATTTTGGTGCCTAGTTTTTCTAGAAATTGCATATTCTCATAGGTGTTGCTGAGTCATTCTCATTTTGGGAACTTTCAGGGTTCCGTTCTTGCTCCTATGGTAACAATTTTGGTGCATTTTTTTTAAAGTGCATAATTTTTCATTTACTTTACAGTGGTATGATAAGATTGATCCCATTTTGTATCAAAATTTTACTTTGATCTTGTGGTCAAATTTGGAATTTGTAAGCACTAAGATCAAGTTCACTTTATTATTTTTGGCATGTGGCACTTGTAATCGTATTAAGTATAAAGTGTCAGATCATATATTATTTGGGGGTAATCTTGTGGTGGTTGATTGATTTATTTTGCTTGTTGTGTATTCTTGCAATTGGGAAATCTCAAATTGAACTCCTAACTCCGTATAATTATGGGATGATCCCACAATATTGGTTTTTTGGCCAAACTAGAACTAAATCTTCATTTTTGGGCACTTATAGCTGCTAAACCGCGAGGAATTTGAACATGATGCAAACTAGTGATTTGTGACATTTTGTTTGTAGATTATAAATATTATTTTTTTCAAAATTTTTGGAATTAAATTGCACTTCTTTTTCCATCTCCTTCAAAAACTAATTTTTTTCAGTAAACATTTTTAAGGAGTGATGCTCACTGTATAACACATAACTTTTTTTTCATGAAGGATAAAATTCTATTTTTTTCGAATTTATATTTGTAACTAGAATAACTAGTGCTTCCAATTGGTTTCATAGTGTTTTATTGAATATTTTTTTCTTAATCAAGTTTCAAAGTCAAACCAATTATAATTCAGACATAGGCGGACCATATAATGAATAAATTTTTTTATATGTATCGAAATTCAATTTATTTATTTTTGTTGGATCAAGGACTTCAATATCTGGTGCACTCATATTTTTCATTTTTTGTTGTTGATAATATGCTATTTTTCCACATGTGCAGAATAGAGAGCTTGATTTTCTGTGAAAAACCTACATTCACAAGAAATAAAAAATAAATATAATAATAAATTAAATTTATTTAAAATTATACTTTTTGGGAAGCTCATAATAAGGACTACATAAAAAAAAGAGTTTTAAATGAATTCCTTTGATCCCCCAAAAGGTAAATCAAGAGCAATTTTTTATTAGCATTTTGATAGGTGTAAAAGAGATTATGTTATAGGTATGGTTTAAAACTAGTAGGGTTCTATCCAAGGGGGTTTGATCTATGGTGGTTTGATCAAACCCTCTTCAATTGGAATCCTTTAAATGAAAGTTTTCAAGGCTTAAATCATTATATTTTCTAAAAATATGTGATTTCAGCAAGAATCAGGATCTCCTGGAAATTGTAAACCAGCTTTGTGGGATTACCCTATGCTTCAAGTAAAAAATTAGTATGGAATTATATCATGGGAAAGGTTTGTCTAAGCTATCTAAAAGAAACCATTCCTCAACATATTTATGCTAAAGAATTGGTAAAATGGGAACTTGATCATGATAAAACACTTGGATTCATATGTTCATGTTAGTCTCTTTTGATTTACAATTTCATATTGAATCATGTAAAACACCTAAAGAGACTTGGGAGACTTGAGAAATTGTATAGTAAAAATAACAATATTAAGGGATATTAGATTGATAATGATTTGATGAATCTCGATCCTAAAATTTTTGACCACATACAGGACTACATCTCCAAGATTAAGCAACTAAGAACACAATTAAAAGATTGCAATATTGATAAGGATGATTTACAATTGATTTTGAATATGTTATTGTTATCACCTGAAGTTGCACCCTTGCTGAACCTGATGTTCAACACCTCAATGTAACATGGGAAGACCTCTAAAGATGTGGGTTTCTTGTAAGCAGAGGTCAACCTCCGGAGAAGGCCGACTTCCTTGTTGGGTCATCACCTAAACTATAGATTTTGTAAGGAAAAGGGAGAAGGAATACATGGAAATTAAACTAACTCTATGGTGATACACCGAACTGATAAGAACAATGAGACACTTAGGTTACACTTGAATACTGATGATGAACATAAGATTACACATCAAATCTGTATAAGCTATACATTAATATGTCACAACAGGTTTGATTCACACACTTTTTCCAGAGAGGAAAATAATTTCTCACAAACTAGAATCCATATGTGATTATGTAAACACCGTTTGTGATTTGTATAATGATGCTTTTTTGCAAAGGAAGGCATGAAAAACACAAGATAAAGTTATGAAGGAATGAAAGAAATTCACAAACTAACTTGATTATGAACTTGAAATGCACAACACTTTGCAAGAACAAGATGGAAATCCGAACATCAATAGTCACCAAGGAAAACTTTATACATCATGCTCCAAAATGAGTTACAAAATTTTGCTAATCTGAGAGAGGACGGTAGAAGTCACAGACTTTAGAAAAGCATTAGAACTCATTTACAAGAAGGCAAAAAAGCCTTATATACAAAAGTGTGTCGGCCCCTGCCTTAGGGTTTTTCAAAAAATGAGTCAGCGCCTGGACACGTCAGCCCTAGAAGTGCCTTGGAATGAAGTCAATGAAGCATTTAATGTGCATCCCCTGCTCATGTCGGTGAAAGCTCATCCCTAGGCATGGCCTTCAAATCTTTACAGTCGTCGTTGTTATCTTGTAGCCTTCGAGTCCGCCATTAAGACTTCGTCAGAGTCGCCTTGAATGCTCTACAACATGGTCATTAATGCCTCCTCGCTCTTCCAGCCGTCATCTCCATCTGCTATAGTGACTCACAGCTACCTCCCCTTCGAGAAGCAACATCAGATCTATCCACTAGACTCAAGCTTCATTATTGACTGATCACCTCCGACCTCATAATAAAGCGATGTCAACGTACTCGGTCAATTTCATTCGCAGGGGGAGTCAAACAGTCAAACTACCCATGATATCCCCTAGTGCCTTCTGATTGGTCGAGTTTGTGCCAGGCAGATTCCAAGGCGGTCAAAGGTTACTTCAGAAGGATCACATATCGGTGAGACTTTTGGATGTCGAGGAGAAGTCATAGCGGGCGGCTAGAGTCATACCGACATTCCAATCCATTCGGCAAGACATACAACGGTCGACAAGACCTCATGGCGAGCATCCAAAGTTATATCGATCTCACAAAAAGCCATCGGCAAGACTCCATCGGGTCAGCAAGGCTTATGCCGAAGGCAAGGTGTCATCTCGGCAAGACAACATCGGGTCGGGGAGACCTTACGATGAACTCCTTTCACTTCGCCAAGACCACTCTGCTATCGGCAGGACATCATAGCGAGGTCCTCATTTCTTGGCTAAGGCACTCCTTTTCACTGAGACTCTTCAAAACTGGCGGGGGTGGGGTCAAGACGAAACCGGAACCGAGACTGGGGGAAAGGGGGCGGAAGCAAAGACAGATGAATCCCGACGGAACCGGGATCGGGACCAAAACGGGGGAAAAACAAAAATGCATGGAACCAGAATTGGAACTAAATCCGGACCTGAAACTTTCTTCAAGTTTCAAGTTTGGATTTCATATCGATCCCGCCCCCGGAAACATATGAGGCATGAAGGAAGAAGAAAGAAAAACACAAGGGGGAATCAAGGAGGAGGAAACAACCCTCAATCCCAGGCAACGAAGAAAAGGAAAGAAGAAAGAGCAGGACCGGGGCCGAAACCGGAACGAAAACAGGAACCAGAACCTTGGAAAAGTTCCAAGTTCAAATTCCAACCCGGGTCTGACCATCCTCAGAAAGAAAGAAAACACACCCAGCAAAAGAAAGAAAGACGGGATCGAAACAAAACCGATTTTGGGTAAAACAGAGTGGGGGTGGGGGCGGAAATAAACCTGAAACAAAAACTTTCATCAAGTTTCAAGATCGGAATCCATTCCGATCCCACCTCCGATGATATACAAGGACGATGGAAAAGGGGACAAAAAAAAGAAGAAACAAAAGGGGAGCAAACACCCTCGGCCCCAGAAAATAGGAAAAAGGGAAGATAGATGAGCAAGCCCATCGAAACCGGAACTGAAACTAAGTCAGGAACTAGAACTTTTGGAAAAGTTCCATGTTTGGATTCGGTTCCGATCTCGCCTCTGACAGAAAGAGAAAAAAGGGGGCCTATCAAAAAGAACACGGCGAAACTGGGGTCGGAACCGGATTAGAAACAGGAACTGAGAGTTTTGGAAAAGTTCCAAGTTCAGATCCCGACCCTGTTCTTCCCCTGATAGAACAAGGAAAGAGACAAAATAAAAACAAAACATAAAAGAGGGAAAGATAAGGCAAAACATAAAAATGAAAACCCACCCTTAAACTGAAGACCTGCACGCTGGGCTCAACCCTCTTGGGAGCCACATTTAATCCACGTGCTAAATTAAAACATCATTTTCCCCTGCATCTACACAAGAAGCAAACAAGTTAGAAAAAAGTGATCCTGATGCAAGTGTTCTTCCATTTGGTCTTCGAGAACCCCTGAAAACATGGTTTACCCTGCCTGATTGAGCCCATAGGTGAAAAATGGGTAACAGTTATCCAAGCTTGGTCCTGAGTATTTAGTGTTTGTTTTTGGCTTTCACACTCATCAGCTTTCTATGGGAGCATCATATGTTGATCCTAAGTTAAATTCATATGGGTCTAATCAAGTCTTCTAAGTCACAAGCATTGTTGGCTAGTGAGCCTAAGGTACAAAAAGAATCAAGGAATCCTAATAGGAAGAAAAAGAAGTAGTTTCATAAAGAATCTGAATCCTCTCCTTCGAAAGATGAATCATCTAAAAGGAGAAGCCTACATGTGCATATTGCAATAAAATAGGGCATGATGAACTTCAATGTTATTTAAAATAGATTGATGAGTTGAAGCATATTTTTAAGAAGAATCAAATCAATTTTCCTTCAATTTCAAAGGGTTCATCTTCTTCATCTTCATCAAATTCTGATAGATATAAGGGGAAAACACTTGTTGCAATTGTGGATTTTGAGTCAAAGAGGTGGATACTTGATTCAAGAGCCTCCCATCACATGTCTTCATTAGAGAGTATGGTTAATCACCACACATCTTGATGGCTGACAACACATATATACATGTTTGTGGGAAGGGATCCATTAACATGGATGACAAAGCATTTAATGATGTTATTTGTGTGCCTTCATTGTTAACCAATATTCTTTCTATCTATTAGATCACAAATGGTGGAGCAAGCAAGAGTGTTGAGTTCACACCAGATTCTATCATAATCTAAGATTTGCATAGCAAATATATAGTTACAGTTGGAGAGATTGATCACAAATCTCAATTCTACACCTTTCCTCCTATTGTTCCTTCAGTAGATGTTCACATTCAAGCATCAAGTGTGAACACTTTTGAGGAGATTCAGTATGATCATTTGAATCCTTGTATTCTTTCATCCACCAAGGATCTAGAGACATGTATTGATATTTTATCTCCTTCATCTACTATTGTATATAATGATATTTGTATTGCCACAATTTTGGCTCTTTGTGATTCAGTGCAGAAAGACATACAGTGTCTTCCAACTACATCTACTTGGGATGAGTACTTGACAAACATTCTTGGTTTGGTTTGTGAGTCTCACATTTCAGATTTGGGAGATACCATTGATTGCATATATCTTCTCTTTGATGAAGATGATCCTTCTTCAATTATTGTGAGGGAACACTTTGACCCTTTTGTTTATTCTCTACATGATCATTATTCATAGTTTTAGGTAAGTGTGTATACATTTGACCAACATTTGGAGGAAGCTTATTTTTCTTTAGAGGAGATATCTTTGGATTGTGTTCTACAATCATTTCTAGGAGATTTTGGATTGTCACCTTCTGTAGTGTGGCCTAGAATGCCTATTTAGAGTGTGACAGATTTTGACATTGACATGGAGACACTTTATCATACTTAAGAGACATCACTAATCATTCATCTTAATAAGAGGAATGTTGTTCGATGGTCTTGGATTATCTTTAGCACTTAATGTTGAACATCTATAATCATTGCAAGAGACTCAACATTGAGGGGTGGCTATATGGTCTCTCTTATTCTCTCTTATGGCAGATTTTTTTTACTTGCATGTGGTTTTTTCCTTCTCATTCTACATTGAGAGAATTTTATTTTTATTTCTCTTTTGGAGAGGATTTTTGTCACATTGGTTTTTCTCATTTTCATCGTTTGTGAGATATTTCATTTGTACATGTGTACCTAATATGGCCTAGCTTGTATCTTTGCATCATTTCATAACAATATTATAATCCCTAAGTTGGACTTAAGGGGGGTGTTGGTGTAAATAAGTGTTTTTACTAGAACTAGTTCACTAGTGGGTCCTATTTACATGTTAAGTCTACTTAGGTCTTAGGGAATCTTTCTAGAAGGTTGTTAGTTGTCAGATCTTATCTTATCTTTTTCCATTTAATGATTATTTCCTAGGTTATTTAATATTAGTTGTCTCATGACATAGGATTAAGATACTTGTCATGATATTGTCTAATCCTATGTCTCACCTTGGATATATAACCACGTGGTTTCATGTAACAATAATACATTCATAATTTATAATTTTTTAGCCTTTGGTAGAATAGTATTTTTCTCTCATAGTTGATCTTTCTTGTATTTTCATGAAGTTCATATATCTTGGGTGGTTATAATCTTCAATCAAATCTTACATGGTGTAGCATATTCTACACCAACTCTTAAATGTTAAATAAGAGATGTTTCAATTGATCCAACTAATACACATAATATTTGTTCATAGGATTGATTAGTTTCTGCAAAGATAAAACTCACATCATATGCATATTAAAGGCTAGAAACTGCTATTTATTCACTAAGAACAATTCATTGATGGTAATGAATTGAAAACCCTCCCCATGTGATTGAAAAATATTCTTTGGTTACAAGGAAAATGTGGGAGTTGTTGGAAATGTTGAGGGAAATAGGACTAACATCAGGAGTCATACTCAAAGTGGCCCTTGGCTCATGTCTATTGCAACCAAGACTCATTCTCATTTTATCAAGTTGGTGGTTCTCAACAAGAAGTTGGCACACCTTAGGAGTGTGATATTGAAATTATCCAAATTAGACCAAAACACCATTTAGATCTTTCATACACATAACTATGGAAACTGTTGGATCTCTTCCTTCAACACCTTGAAGTTCTACCTCCTCTCCCTTGAGTTTCAACTTCTTAGTGAACTCTCCCTAGACATAGAAGTTGTATTTTGTGTAACCATCTATTATGTCGGCAAGCTATGGTGGTCACTTTTTCTTTTTATGTGATGAAAGTTTCGTGACTATATCTTTGAGCCCCATTGAGACTCATAATGCTACTGCAAGTTGTTCCTTCCAATGCATAATGTAAATCAATGGAAAATAAATCATAACACCCATGAATCACTTGTGATCTCATCCATTTCAATACTAGAATGGCTATAATGATTGTCTTCCATAACCAAAAATTTTCACTAACACCACCATGCAAGTAAATCCTTTGAAAATGTATTAATCTATTGTTGTCTATGATTGAGAATATCAAAACTAGTACCATAAAATTAATGCAACTACAAATATGACAAACCTGTGTCAAAACTAGCCATGTGATCAATGTAGAAGTGGTTACCAACTGCGAATTACTTTTTCCCATGGTTGGAAATCCCTTCAAGAACAATTGTGTGAATGTCAATAAAATACTATGGTGATTGATAACAATGACGACAACAATGTTAGGGTTAGAAATTAGGTTTATAGTTATCTTGGGAATGCTTCCTTGTGATATGATTATAGTACTTCATCATTGATCAACCTCCTCATTCTTTATTAGTAGTCCTTTGCACAAATATCCTATTTTTGTCTCATCTCATCATGCTTATGTGGTACTACCCCTTGTATTCATGAGAATTTATCCTTGTATCATCGTACCATGGGCTACCAAACTCATGAAATCAACTAGTTTGCTAGTGTACTTGACTGAAATCAACAATCCAAAGTTTGAAAATGTTAAAATTTGCAATAAGAAATTGGTACAACAATCATTAATCAACTTTATGAATAATTTGGAAGCTATAAATAACTAAAAACACTCCCACAAAGAGTTGCATACTTATGAAACCCTTCAAAACTTACAACCTTGTGATGGAGAACACTTGTTCATCTACTAATAATGAATTTTAGTAGCCATAATTATTGAGAACAACGGATATTAAGTTGGAAAATTTTTTTATAGTGGTCTTTGCCCATGTTTCTTTTCCATAATTAGCTCTTTAATAGGTAGTATCCATTGCAAGCCCAAAATTTTTATGATTCTCTCTTTTAAATCCATGATATAAAAATCTTTGCATACCCTATGTCCTTTCAATGTGACAATAAGTAGGTGTGACTTCATGATACAAGAAATAGTGATTTCATAATGGAAGGTCACATCTCATATCTAGTTTGGATCCACAAACACCACACCTTGTTGAGTTATAAAATCTCGAATATCAAAATGACCTCTATACTTCTTACCATCATCTAGCATCAAACACCTTGTGGTGACTATCTCCATTTTTCCACCACTCATGATCTTGTCTTCAATTATCATAATTGGCTCCATCGAGTAATATAGAGCTTAAAGGTCACATAATCAAGTTTTCTACTACTGATCTCCATATCTACATGTATGGATATGGGATGCTAATTTTGTTTACTTTTAGGTCTCGATTCTATACTCTGCCTAGAATCTTATCAAGATTGGATTCCCAAATTGTTGGAGGTTTTTATTTACATTTTATTCTCTTATATCTTGACCAACTATCCCCTCTAATTTGAAAATACCTCTGATGCTAGCATCCTAGGTAGGGTGAGTTATATCCATGGTTTGATACTGCTACCAAATCAATCTGAGTGCCAATATTTTATGTCCTTGCACATAATTCATTCTAACAACCTTGTGATCATAAAAAAGAAAATAAGTCAATGGTTTAGGCCAACCAACAAGTTCAGATTGAAGATTCCAAGGAAAGGTATTCAATTTTTCATCCAAATACCTTAATCTATAAGTGCAAGGGATTTCATCCTAGCAAACACAATACTCAAAAGTTTAATTGTCTAAAATATCCAACTAGATAGATGGAAAGAATGAAATATTGAGCCCCCTTTTATTCCCATTTGAAATGATCCACATGAAGCCAACCTCATTTGAAAATGAACCCTCTTCTAGTGCATATTGTTGAATTTAATAATATTTTTTATTATTTTATTTTTATTATTATTAATAATAGTATTCCCTATTTATTAGGTTCCTTGGGTTCATCTATTTGATAATCTCAAAGCTAATGCATGTTGGGATCCACCTAGAAAGGACAGGATAAGGGTTAACATGGAAACTTGAGCAGATCGAGGGTAGGTTGTGTTGTAAGCGACCATGAAGAAAATATTTTTGCTTTGGCTGCAAAAAATCTTTCAAATGGAATGAATAACAAAGCTACATTTCAAGATACTTTGATGGGAATATAATTTTGAAAAAAAAAAAAACAAGGAAAGAATTCATGTTGAAGGGGACTCGCTAATAGCTATAAATGTTATATGATGTAACCCCACCCCAAATTAGAAACTTAAAAAATATATACATCCAATATTAGAGATTTTGTCATAATTTGAAGATGTTTATATTTCACATGTACCCAAATGCCAACAACATGGAGATTGCATGCCAAATTGGGTGATCAAAATAAATAACAAGGATTCGATATTGGACACGTCTTATTGTTGGCATGATTTCACCAAGATATCACAAAATGTATCAATATAGAAGGAAAATATTTCAAGTGTGATTTCTTTGAATTCAATAAAACGTGAGTAGATATAATCACACTTAATGGAGAAATAATTAGAACAAATAGATCAAATTATGCTTCTGAAATATATCCATCTACAATGGTATCACAAGTTGATCCACTTGTAGGACTAACAAAAGAAATAAAAAATTGTTAGAAAATGAAAGGTGAACAACAATAATAGAAGCTTAAAACAACTATAAATTAGATCTAATAGTGTTTACCATATGGAGTTTAAATCAACTATAACAATGAAATACAACAATAAAAAGTTGAACACATAACACTGTGTTTAATGTGGAGAAACTCTTTTGAGAAAAAACTCCACCAAAGAAGAGATGAATAACTTATATTAACATCAAATATGTTTACAATACATCCACTCTAACTCCTCGTCAATCCGAAAGCATATGTGTACCTGTAAAACATCTTATAGTGTCTCCAACTCAACCCATCAATATATAGACTCATGGGGGCTCAAAATACCAACATAAAACATTACCATGGGTCAAAACAAGGTTCAAAAATACTATGTTAAAAATCCATTCGACCCCTTACATGCTAAACATGGTCTCTTATATGACATTACACCTTCTTAGAAGATGTCATAAGAATCCCTATAAAATAGGAGATACTCTTACATGCGTCATAAACCATCAATAGCTATGCAAAGATTCTCTTACACGTGTCATAGATGATTCTCACGTCCAAAATGATATCCCCCACTTTTAGCCCTTACAGGTGTCATAGAATCCATCATAACATCCATAAAAATAGGCTTTCCATGTTATACCACTAAGTGGGCATCTTTTGATAACTAATAACTTATTTTTCAAGGCACCAACATGTGGCAAAAGTGCCAACTCAAAATCCCATGCCCCTTTTGATGGAGCACAATTATTTAATAACATAAATGATTTTTATCCATGAGAAAAACTAAAGTAATAATAAATAAACAACTTAGGAATTTCCAAGGTTGAGACACCTTAATTCCCAACATTCTCCCACTTGTCAAATACCTTGCAAGAGCTAAGAGAATCACACCATCATGGAATCATAGGTTCAAGTAACAAGGCCCATGGCCTTCCTGCACCAAGTAAATTTCTTTGTGCTCACAGGTTTGGTAAGAACATCTGCAACATTCTCCTTTGTGTCAATCTTCTTTAGCTCAATCTAACCATTGGCAATCAACTCATGAACAAAATGATACTGAATATCAACATGTTTAGTTTAAGCATGATACATGGAATTCTTAGTCAAATGAATTACACTTTGACTATCACAGTTAACCTAAAAAATATTGCAATCAAAACCAATACCTGTACACAACCTTTGCAACCAAATTGCCTCCTTAGAGACATGAGTATTAGCCATATACTTTGCTTTAGTGGTGGATAAAACAACTCTAGCCTACCTTTTACTCATCCAACTCACTGTTCCTCCAAACAGAGTAAACACATACCCATTAGTGGACCTTCGACTATCCAAGTCACCTGCCCAATCTGCATCAAAAAATCCCTATATGTCCAATGACTTGACCACATTATTAGTGCCATGATAAACAAAATCATAATCAAAAGTACCTCGCAAATATCTAAACAACCTTTTAACAAAATTCCAATGCTCTTTACCAAGGTTAGACATAAACCTGCTTAAAACTCCCACTACTTGGGCTATATCTGGTCTAGTGCAAACCATTGCATACATTAAACTACCAATGACACTATCATAAGGAACCTTAGACATATCCTCAATATCATCATCATAATTAGGACACATATCCAAGATCAACTTAGTACCAACTAGAAAAGGAATACTAACTGGCTTACAATCATGCATATTAAACCTCTGCAAAATAGTATCAACATATTTACTCTGACTCAACCAAAGCTTTCTGTTGCCACGATCTTTTCTTATTTCCATTCCAAGAATGGATTTAGCAACCCCCAAGTCCTTCATATAAAAAGCACTAGAAATTTGTTTCTTGAGTTCACCAAACATTACCTTGTTGTTACCAATAAACAACATGTCATCAACATACAAGATAATAATTAGAATATGATCATCAATAACCTTAATTTATACACAATGATTCTCTTCACTCCTAAGAAGTCCCAACTTCAATGTAAAAGCATCAAACTTCCGATACCACATTCTAAGTGACTGTTTCAAACCATACAAAGATCTTTTTAACCTGCAAACCAATTTTTCTTTTCCCTTCACAAAAAAATGTCAGGTTGTCACATATAAATCTCCTTCTCAAGATCCCCATGCAAAAAAGTAGTTTTAACATCTATTTTCTCTATCTCAAAATCACAAGCAAAAGAGATAGATAACAAGAATCTAATTGAAGTTAATTTAGCGACAGGAGAGAAAATTTCACCAAAATAAACTCCCTCTCTCTGGGAGTAGCCCTTAGCCACTAATTTGGCCTTATACCTTTCCAAGTGACCATCTTCTCCAAATTTATTTTTAAATAACCATTTACATTTGATGGGATTTCTTCCTTTGGGAAAATCAATAAGATCCCAGGTGTTACAGTTTTCCAATGCCATAATCTCCTCTTGCATAGCCTGCAACCAAGACTCATTTTACTCTAAAGAGAGAGCCTCCCTGTAAGATATTCATCGTCAAAACTTAATAAAGAAAATATACAATAGAAATCAAGTGGGCTATACCTTCCAGTTGGATTTCATTGTCTTGTGGATCTTCTAAGAATAGGACTATGATGATCTTGTTGTTCTTGACCTTGCTCAACCTTTTCCTGAATTTCTTCCTCGTGTTCTTTGGTTTGATTAGTAACTTATTTTGATTCCTCATCTTCTTCCTCCTAATCGAATCCATCTCTTTGTTCTTCTCAAGGTTCATCTTATTGCTTAACTTCAAAATGCACACTCTTTCCCTTATCATTTTCCTTTGGTTGTTCAGGTACATAAATAATGCTAAGCTCCCTAAAAATCACACCTCTAGAATAGATAATTTTCTTGGTTAGAGGATTCCATAACTTATAACCTTTAACATTATCACCATATCCAATGAAAATGCACTTTTCAGCTTTAGGATCCAACTTAGTCCATTTTTCTCTAGGCACATGAACATAATCCTCACATCCAAATACCCTTAAATGTGAAACATAAGGTTTCTTACCTGTCCACATCTCATAAGGTGTTGTTTCAAGAGCTTTACAAGGAGATATATTAATCAAGTAACAAGCAGTACTTTCAGCTTCTACCCAAAAGAATCTATCAATCCATGAACCACTTAGCATGCTTCTAGCTCTTTCCATAATTGTTTGATTCATCCTTTCTACCAATCCATTCTGTTGAGGAGTGTAAGGAGTAGTTTTTTGTCTAAAAATTTCTACATGCTTACAAAATTCATCAAATTCCTTAGATTAGTATTCCCCTCTATTATCAGACCTCAAAACCTTAATATTACAATCTATTTTCTTTTCAACTAAGGCTTTAAATTCTTTGAACTTAGTGAAAACTTCATATTTATGCCTCATAAAGTATAAACAAGTATATCTTATAACATCATCAATGAAGGAGACAAAATGTCTAGATTTTCCAATTGATTCCACATCCATAGGACCAAATATGTCTAAATGAATTAATTCCAATTTATTCTTATATTTAGTATTGTGTGAAGGAAATGATTTTTTGTTTTGTTTACCAAACACACAATGTTCACAGAAATCAAATCTCGCATCAGAATAGGAAAAACCATCTAACAAATTTTAATTCAAAATGGTTTTCAAACCAGTCTCCCTAATGTGGCCCAATCTACGGTGTCACAACATACAATTATTTTTAGATTTTTTAGTTACATTGGTAGAGTTAACAATAGTAGTGGCTTCAATCCTAAACAAAGTCCCCTTCCTTTTCCTTGTTGCTATCACCAAACTTCCTTTTACCAATTTGCAACCATGCTTATCAAATGTTACATTTATTCCCAAATCATTCAACTTCGAGACTAAAATCAAATTTCTAGCTACTCTAGGAACATGTAAAACACTAGGGAGGGTTTTAATCCTTCCATCATTGAAACACAATTATATCTTACCCCTTCCGACAATAGGATATGAAGAATTATCATCGAGGTAGATTTCGCCTCCATCATATTTTTCATATGTGGTGAACCACTCCTTGTGATGAGTCATATGAAGCAAGCATCCTAAATCAATTAACAAATTTTCATTAGTCATACCATGACGACAAGAAACCAAAGCTTCATCACCTGAATTTTAGGATTTCTCTGTAGAGGAATCAACTTATTTCTTTGGAGTTTTGCATTCCTTCTTCGCATGTCTTCTTTTTCCATAGTTCCAACATTTCACTCTATTCTTCTTTCCAGGAGTCTTAGATCCGCCTTAGACTTATCCTTAGGCCCATTCTTATCTCCTTTAGACCCTCTTTCTTTAGGCCTTCCCTTGACATTGAGAGCATCACCTGAACTATCCATAGCCTTTTTTCCTCATTTCTTGTGACAACAAAGTTGCTACAAGAGGATCCATCTTTGGATCTTCAATATTAGTAGTGATAGCAAGTAAAAAATTATCCCAATACTCAAGTAAAGAAAAAAGAAACATAGTGCATGTATCTTCTTCTTCAACATTAACATCAATAGAAGCTAGTTGAATCAAAACCAAATTAAATGAATTTAATTGCTCAGCTATAGATTCACCTTCCTTCTCTTAAGAGAAAACAACTTTCGCTTCATGTAGAGTTTATTTACCAGACTTTTTTCTTGATAGATCTCACCTATTCGGTTCCACAAAGCATATGCAGTATTTTCCTTTGAGACATTCAGGAGAACAAAATCAAAAAGACACAATTTGATAGTACCACATGCCTTTTTTTATCTATCTTCTCCCAATCTCCATTACTCATTTTCTTAGGTTTATTTTCATTTGTTATATCCACCCATTGATATCATTCTTCAAGGAGATCCTCCATTTTTAGCTTCCACAACTCAAATCCAACTTTGTTAAATTTTTTTATGTCCAAACATGAAGAAGTTGCAGCCATGGTTTAACAAAAAAAAAATGTAAAAAATAGATTAACCAAACTCCCATTATAGCTCAAAAAACCTTCATTCTACCATCCAAGACACAGAACTAGCCAGGCTCTGATACCAAATGTTAGAAAATGAAAGGTGAACAACAATAATAGAATCTTAAAACAACTGTAAATCAGATCTAACGGTGTTAACTCAATATGGAGTTTAAATCAACTATAACAATGAAACACAATAGAAAGTTGAACACATAACACAATGTTTAACATGGAGAAACCCTTTCGGGAAAAAACTCCACCAAAGAAGAGATGAATAGTTTATATTAACATCAAATATGTTTACAATACATCCACTCTAACTCCTCTTCAATTCGGAAACATCTGTGTACCTATAAAACATCTCATAGTGTCTCCAACTCAACCCCCCAATATATAGACTCATGGGGGCTCAAAATACCACCATAAAACATTACCATGGGTGATCTGTAAACTAGGACGTTAAAGTTTTCCAAAACTTAATCCAATTATAGATTTAATTCTCGATCCAACAGTAATGCATGATTATGTACCTTAACCGTTGAAATTATGAAACTGAGTAATCCTTTCAAACACTTTAAATCAATTATTTATAATAACATTCATGAGAGAACATAACACCAAAATAAATGAGAGAACAAGAAAGAGATGGAAGAGAGACACAAACAACTTGATAACGGAGTTCACTCAATTTGAGCTACGTCTTCGGGTCCGCTTCTCAACGTTGGACCACTTTATTGATATTGCCAAGCTTCAATAGCCTTCTTACAATATCCAAGCTTTAATCACTCACAATCTCTCTCTTTACAATCTTACAATTCTTGGTGTAATCAACACCTTGTAATTTCTCTCCCAAAAATTCCTCCAAAGAGTATAAAATTTTCTCTCAAAAAACACATCCGAATTTTTTCTCCACAAAATGCATCAAGACTCTATCACATCACCTCCTTTTATACATAAATTTTGCATATGAGGTTAAAAACCACCATAATAAATAAAATAACAAATTAACCCCCCTCCTTTGGCTTTTATAATTATAAGCCTTACAAAAAAACACTAACCCGTTTATATAAAAACAATAACTTCCCCATTTTAAAAATAAAACATTAAACAACCCCTTAATAAAACATTTGGAATTTGTTTTTTAATCCCTTGTCTTATTATATTCACGGGCTATTTGAGTTTATGGGGTTGAGTTTAAAAATAAAATAACAATTTAGTGTTATTTTAGGAGGTTTTGTTTATTTTTTATGAGTTAATTTCATTGATTTTAGGAGATTTGGATCCCACCAAATCCGGTTGGGATCCCACAAAATCCGATGGATTTTTGTGAGATAAAATAATCCTCCACACCTTATTTTCAAAAATAAAGCATGGTACATGAATTTTGTGAGATTTTTTTCCACATCACCTGCAACTCCCACGTCACCATCTAGTCAATTGCCATGTCACATGCTAACATCATCATTTTGACTAAAACTTTGACTGGCTGTAATTTTCTCATACGGACTCCATTTTCGAGACCGAGGATAGTTCCGGAATCAACACGACAAGCACTAGGACTTGGTGTCATTTTTGCTTGGATATGAGACAATCAAATTTTCACCTTTTTGAATGCTTGATTTGCCTGTTTGACCAAACCTTTGACCAAGCATAACTCTTGCATATGACCTCCTGTTGATGCGATTCAGGTTGCATCAAGATCATGTCAGCAAGCTCTAACCAATGATGTCAGTTTTGAGAGATTTTGAGATTGTGATATTTTTGAGATTCTTGGATCCTCCTGGATCAATGGGTCAAAACAAGGTTCAGAAATACCATGGTAAAAATCCATTCGACCCCTTACATGCTAAACATGGTCTCTTACAAGATATTACACCTTCTTACAAGATGTCATAAGAATCCCTATAAAATAGGAGATTCTCTTGCATACATCATAAACCATCAATAGCTATGCAAAGGTTCTCTTATGTGTGTCATAGATGATTATCACATCCAAAATGATATCCTCCACTTTTAGCCCTTACAGTTGTCATAGAATCCATCATAAAATCCATAAAAATAGGCTTTCCATGTTATACCACTAAGTGGGCATCTTTTGATAACTAATAACTTATTTTTCAAGGCACCAACATTTGGCAAAAGTGTCAACTCAAAATTTCACACCCCTTTTGATGGAGCACAATTATTTAATAACATAAATGATTTTACCCATGGGAAAAACTAAAGTAATAATAAATAAACAACTTAGGAATTTCCAAGGTTGAGACACGTTAATTCTCAACAAAAATAAACTATGTTCTGAAGATCCACAAAAATTATGGATCAAAAGCATGCCTACTATGGAGATAAAATTAATCCAAGGAAAACAAATGAAAGTGGGGAATTAAATTCCTATTCCAACCTCGGGTTATCCAGATGTGGAGAAAGCTAGAAGAGAACTTGAAGAAGGAAAGTATATTTCTCCATCAAAATCTCCTTTCTGTTGTTATGCTTTTATGGTCAATAAAAATTCAGAACAAAAATGAGGGAAGAAAAGGTTAATTATCAATTATAAACCTTTAAATGAAATTATAAAACCTTTTCCCTATCCTATTCCTCATAAAACCTACTCATTACAAAAGGTTTCCAAAGAAAAATACTTCTCACATTTTGATTACAAGTTAGGATTTTATCAGTTTCAGGTTGTAGAGTAAAATAGACACAATATGACTTTTAGTTGTCCTTTTGGGAATTTTGAGTAGAATGTTATACCATTTGGACCAATGAATGCTCCTTCTTACCTCTGGGAGTACATGGACCAAGTATTCAAAGGTACATCAGATTTTATTTATGTATATATAGACAATATATTAATCTTTAGTCCTACCTTAGAGGATCGTCTAAATCATCTCAAAATAATTTATGATATTGTAAAAAATGTTGGAACTGTATTATATATAAATAAAATCTTGTGGTGTACTAGTAGCTATATTTTTTTAGGATTGATTGTAAATAATGGTAGTCCTGAAGCACAACCTCATATAAAAGAAAAGGCATTGGATTTTGAATGTCCATTTGATAGAAAAAATATCCAAGCTTTCTTAGGTATTTTAAATTATGTAAATAATTTCTACCCAAATGTTGGTATAGATCGTGAATCTCTGTAGAAACTCAAGAAAAATGAATTATTTTGGAAGGAAGAACATACAACACCAGTCAAAAAAATCAAAAAGAAAATTAGTAATCTTCTTACACTACATTTGCAAACAACATAAGACTTTGTACTTTATGTAGATGCCTCAAATTATGCATGGGGTGGTGTTCTCTATTTTATCAAAGAAGACAAAGAATTTGTAGTTGAGTATGCTAGCAGTCTGTTTACTAAAGGAGCCAAAAAATGGAGTTCATTTGATAAATAAATATATGGAGTAAAGGAATTCCTAAAAATGTTTTTTGTAAAACTCATGCACTTGAAGCATTTCATTATAAATTTTATTGTACTAGATTATTAACATTCAAAGGTAAGGATCATGGTCGCAAGGATGGAAGAGGTACCTAAGTATGTGCAATAGCAAGATTATTTTAATCAGATTAATTATACTACTCAATATATTCCAAGAAAAGACAATATTATAAAAAGTTGGTTAAGAAAAGACTTTCCAATAACAAACATGCAAGATCTTAGACCTCCAAATCCTCCTATAGGCTTTAATTATTTTCAAACAGTTAAGTTTATTTCAATTCCATCCAAATACATGTATAGATGTAGACATTAAAACTATGTATAAGTGAAAGGTATAGCCATTATTCAAAAATTGTTGGTCAACATTTAGCAGATTTGAGTTGCATCATGCCACCACATGTGGTAGGAAATCAAGGATAATTTCTCATATTATGAATTAACAAAAACATATTATACTTAAGACCAATTGATCTTGTAAGAAGACCAAATTTGGAGTGGAGAATTTCAATTCAAGAAATATTGTCATATCATTTGTATAAATTTATTAAATATGTAGGACCTCCATCCATCCATCCTAGTGAAGATTTCTCATCAAACCTAGTAGTGACAACTATCATTCACTGAAAACTTAGTTGGGAATATTATTTCACAATCAATCTTAGATTAAATGATGATAATACAAATTGTAATTTGTAACATTATTTTTAATTCACTACTTTATGGAGATACATCGATGTTGAAGACTTGTTTGATGAAGATATCCTAGAAGCATGGTGGGACCAAGAGAATATTAATGTTCTAAAATTTTCATCATCTGGTAATAATGATGAATATCATGTTTATAATGATTAATAAATTTGTAACATGTGATGGACAAACAATGTCAATCACTATGGTTTGAAATTCCTCCACTCACATTTATCAGCTCACCCAATAGTCTAAGTAAGATTTAGAGTCACTGAATCAATAATTCATCTAGGATCTATAAATAAGGCCCCAAAGGAGTCATTTGACATCATGAGCCTTAGTGTGTTTAAGAAATCTATGCTTTTCTATTGTGCTTTGTGTGAACTTGAGAATCAAAAAATTGCTTATAAGTTTGTAATGAAAGCCTTGTAATATTTTTTCCAATAATATAAGAAGTTGTAGCCATTTTTCCATCAACCTTCGTCGCTATTTATACTTCCTTATTTCTTATGTCATTGTTCGGTATCAAAGCCTTAAAGTATGGAAATATAATATTGAATGCAAAATGTTGAAAACTTATGTTATGTGGGGAAAATCTCTTGTGAGATTATTGGTTGATTTTATCCTTTAAGTTGGTTGTTAAAATTAGATCTCGGTAATCCACTGAAGGCTACCTTTTGTATTATGTTCATAAAATAGACATCAAAATGGTTGAATTCTAGAAAAATACACTAGATAATGGTGTAGAAATCATTAATCAAGCACCGGTTGAAGGATATTTTGAGGTTCCTAATGTTCAGTGCACTAAAGGAGAAATTATAGGTTAATAATCTTTAGAAATTCAAGTAAAAAAAGAGGTTATCTAAGGTATTGTTTCAACCTATAAGCCTCCTACACTTAAGGATGAAATTTGTTGGTATTATGAGCCTGATCATGCTCTAGGTTAATATTTTAGCGACTTTTCCAGTTGCAATTCCCACCCAAAACAATTAGTGAAGGAGTACAAGGGGTCGAAGCCCCTCCTGTGGGGTTTGGGGGAACCACCCACCAATGGGGGATTGAGGAAAAATTCCATGGTTGGGATCTAGGGGAAACGTCCTCAAAGCAAAAATTGATGCATTTTTAATAAATAAATTTATGAGTAATTTTGATTGAGAAATCAGTGATGAGTCCAAATAATGGCTCATTTTTGATAGGGTTTATCATATATTTTTTATTGTTACTATGGAATTTAGCACCTGGTTATTGACACTCTCTACGTTATTTTCCCTAAATTTATGAACCTTGGGTCATGAACTTATCCTTGTGACTTTTGATAATATTAACCTGCTATGTGATATATCTATATATTAATTTTACATGTGATTGAATGAATGTTATTCTAAGGTGATTATGGATATACAATTGTTTTGTGCATGCTAATGTCATTGTGCAGGTTCACATCAAGATACAAATATAAATGAAGATTGCAAGGTGGAAGGAGTTCATGCCAACTGGTTGGTTGCTAAAGAAGTAAAAAATATGGTCATTAAAGAGGTCAATGGAGGGAAATTCTCAGTTCATGTGGAAGTTGTAACTTACCTTTAAATGATCATGTCTGTTAATTGAGAAAATCTAGGAGGTGTTGTTGGGTTGGATCCTTGTTGAGGCAAGTCTGGTTTGACTAAATCGGGCGCATGCATAACCTCCTCCCTCTTTTTCATGATTTTAATAAATGGCATCCTCCTAGTTTGTTGGAGTTGACCACCCAGTTAGGAATTAGTTAGAAAATTTTCTCCTATAAATAATGATCGGATGTCCCTCTTCACAAGGTTGGATGCTCTGATATTGTACTTGCATTTTTTAGTTTCAAGTAATACAGTCATATTGTTGATATGATGTAATCATGTTTTCAATGAATAAGATGATATTTTGATTTGTTGCACCTGAGTTAGCTTAGGGAAGACTCATTCAAGGGGGCCCACTTGGTGAGAATTCCATCTATTCAGTTTAGTAGTTACTTTTCTGCTCAGTAATTACTTGCAGTCTTAGTAGTTGTCTGTTCGTGCAACCATTGAAACTTTGTTATGTGTTTGTTCCTACAGCCAAGGAAGACAGAGTAACTTCCTATCTATTTGCTGAGATTTCTATTTCTATCATCCTTTTTAGTTTAGTTGTTGATGCTCACTCTAGTTGTTGATCCATGCTCAATACTTATATTAATTCCTTTTTGACATTTTATTTTCAGTACTATTTCCTTTCTAGTTATAGGCTAAGGATGACTACAATTGAGTCCTAGTGCACAAATAGTGCTAACCTATTTCAAGTTCACATCCCTAGGTTGACAATGAAATGAACCTTCATGATGAGAAAGATAACTACTTAGTGCAGATATCGAATCTCTAAGTTACAACTCTAAGGGCTTAGTTATTGAACCATTAGAGGAGGCCAACAGTTTTGGTGTCATTTTTAGGGATGGTGTCAAACTAGGAAGTTCTTTGGAGTCATTTTCAGTTTCTTTCTTGTTTTAGTATCTCTAAAATTTGTTCCTAGAATATCCTTCATTTGAGAAAAGTAATGATTTTCTATTATTTCACAAATTCTTTGTGTGAGCTGAATGATATTGAGTTAATATCGTATGCATAGTGGCAGGAGAAGAGATGCTCATGGGATATTCCTTCCTAATGACCCTAATCCTGATAACTAGCTAGTTGAGTTTCAAAATCTGCCAAGAGACGAAGAAGAGGAGACAAACCCTTTTGTTGATGCATTCCCCAATTTGACCAGTTCTGAAACTTCCTCTGAAGAGAAAGCTGCCCAAAACTTGATTGAGAATCCATTTGCTTTGACACTCCATCAAGAAAATATGACTGGTCAAAATCCAAATAGACCTAACCAACCATCTTTTCCATTTCTTATCACCCAAAAAAATGAATTTGATAAAATTAAGAACATCCCTACTTCCATTCTTCCTAAGTTCTATGGGCTTGTAATAGAATACCCTAACACTTTCTTATTTGAGTTTGATATCCTCTGCAAAAGCTATGACTATACTACTGATGCTCATAGGCTTAAATTGTTTCCTACCACCTTGAAAGAAGCTGCATTAAGATGGTTTATGAGCTTAGGTAGGAATACCGTAGAGACTTGGGATGATATGAAAACAAAGTTTCTTGAGAAGTATAAAGAATACTATAGGGGTAGTGATATGAGAGGAGATGATATGTTTAGGATGCAACAGAAGGAAGATGAAAGTTTGGAGGACTACATTTCAAGGTTCCTATTTTTTCCTATAGAAATCTCCACATCATGCACTCAATGAAGAGTCTCAAAAGTTTATTTTCCTTAGAGGGATCAATGAAACTTGCATTGATGCTTTGGACCTAATAGGAGGAGGATATATCACCCAAGTTCCTTGGGATGATATTAAGAAGATATGTCAAAACTACTCTAGGGCAGCTCTAAAGAAAAGATGTTACCAATATTCTCTGGGTAAATCCTCCACTAATGGAGTTTCAAAGATGGAAATCAATCATTTGTTGGATGATTTCAAGTAGGATATCATAAACAATATGGCTACTCAACTAGACACTCTTCAAGAAAAGAAGAAACAAGAGGAGGCAAAAGCAATGTTGGTAGAAGCAATGTTGGCAGAATATTGTCCTCATTGCAAGCAAAAGAAGATGCAAAATGGTAGCCAACATTGACAGAAAGAAAATTCCACCAAAATTCAAGCCAGTTTAGGTTGATGATGATAAGGTTTTATACATTACACAAAGAAGACCATGGGCTCCAAGACAAGGTATGCCACTAGATCCATTATCTTTTAGTGGACCTTATTTCAATTCTTATGCATCTGGTAATCAATGGAAACCCTCATACCCATCCACTTTGGAGGCTATCCACCTCAACATTGGAACAAACCTCCAAATACATGGCCCAATTACCAAAAATCTCCACCTCAGTGGCAGTAATTCTAGGGGAATTGGCAACAAACTTTAGGAAATTGGCAGTAGACATCCCAATGGAGGGGAGGGAAGCAATGGAAAAAATGTGCAACCACCTCCACAACCTCAAAATCCTACCATAATTCCTCCTCCTACTACCTCAAACTCTAGCACACCTAGACCTACTTAGTTACCAACTCAACCCACACCTAACCCAAATAACAAACCACAACAACAACCTATCTACTCTGCAGATCCTAATCAATTTCCTGCATATGCTGTGAGTGTGAGTGATATTCATTTGCGTTCAGGAACCACTTTGTCATCTCCTTCCACTCCTATCATAATAGAGATTCTTGTGGAAGAGGAGCATTAAAATATATCTAATATTCCTACTTAGTCAAGTGTACCCAGGAATCCTGAACCAGTTCAGCAGTTTGACCAAGACCCACCATTTCCTCAAAGGTTAGAAGTTGTTAAACAAAAGGAAGAAAAAGAAGAAACAACCTTTGATATACTGGATCAGTTAAAAAACATATGTGTCAAGATACCTTTTTTCTAGGCCATAAAAGATGTCCCATATATAGTAAGGCAATCAAGGAAGAATGTCTCAAAAAGACAGGGAGGAAAAAGAAGGACCCCACTACCATTCATGTGGTGGGACAGTTGGCAGATATAATGCTTGGGAAAGTCACTGTTCCTAAATATACTAACCCAAGTAGTCTTGTAGTTGGAGTCATCATCAATCCAACTAAAGAATTCTCTAACAGACTTGGGAGAAATGATCAATGTGATGACTAAGGATATCCTATAGCAACTAAATGTTGCAAATATGAGACCTACTACTACTATCCTACAACTTGTTGATAGTTCCACTATCAAACTTGATGGTATAGTAGAAGACCTTTTTGGTACTCTAGACTCTTTGGAATATCCAATAAATTTCATGATCCTTTCCCATAAAACTACATTAGGAGGGTATCACATTATCCTAGGTAGGCCATGGTTAGCCACAATAGATGCTTAAATTGGATGTCGATCAGGGGACATGACTATTTCTGATGGGAGAAGCATTAAGAAGTTTGTCCTCTATCCTCTTGCTCAACCATCCCATGATATGGATAACCCCATATGGCCACATGTTGGATAAGAGGATGAGGAAGTCAATTCAGTGGCACAACTCATGTCAATAGGAAAAAGTCCTTTCATGCACCTTTAGGAAGAAGATGAAATATTATCCCATATAATTCATAACCATTGTGAAGTGCATGAAGAGTCATCCACTCATGAATCTAGTTTTACATGTCCATTGCAGACACTTATGCCCACTCCTCCTGCACCTGGATTTCTTACAACAATATATATGCTTCATACATTATTACCGCATGAACTAAAAAATCCAAGCATTAGTGAAATGACCATGATTGAGTTGACCACACAATTACAAGTTTTAGAGGGGAAACATCTGAATATTAACACCAAGCTTAGTCAAGAGCAGCAGTTGTCCCTGAAAAACCTCTTGAAGTTGCACCATCATGCATTTGCATGAGATTACCATGACATGAAAGGATTGGATCCCAAGCTTTGTACTCATAGGATCTACATTAGAGATGATTGCACACTAGTAAGTCAACCACAAAGGAGAATCAACCTTGCATTGAGGGAGATTGTAAAAGGGGAACTGCATAAGTTATTGGATGCAAGATTTATCTACCCTATCTTAGACAAGTAGTGGGTGTCCCCTTTGGTAATTGTGCCTAAAAATGGAGGTAAATGGAGAGTTTGTGTTGACTATAGAGAACTAAAATTTTCCACCAAAAAGGATCATTTTCCCCTTCCTTTTATAGATCAAGTATTGGATTCACTTGCAGGTAAATAGCATTTTTCTTTCCTAGATGAATTCAATGGTTATAATCAGATACATATTGCACTTGAAGATTAGGAAAAGACAACTTTTACCTATCCTTGGGGGACTTATGCCTGTTCAGTACTTCCATTTGGTTTATGTAATTCACCTACAACCTTTCAAAGAGCAGTTATTAGTATATTCTCATATATCTCACGTGACTGTATGGAGATCTACATGGATGATTTTACTACTTATGGTGCTGATTTTGAAAAAGCATTAGAAAACCTAAGAAAATTTTTGCAGAGATGTGAGGACCATAATCTATCCTTGAACAATGATAAATGCTTTATGATGATGTAGGAAGGAGTAGTCCTTGGCCATTATATCTCTCAGAAAGGAATTCAAGTGGACCCAACCAAGATTGAGGTAATTACCAATCTTCCTATTCCTGTCAAGCAAAAAGATGTTAGAAGCTTCTTGGGACATGCAGGATACTATAGGTACTTCATAAAAGATTTCAGTAAGATGGTAACACAACTTTATAATCTTCTAACTAAAGATGTTGAGTTCCAGTGGACAAAGGATTGTGATAAAGCATTCTTTGATTTAAAAACAATCTTAACCCATGCCCCTGTTCTCAAAGGCCCTAATTGGGAACTCCTTTTCCATATTCAAATAGATGCATCTAATTATTCTATAGGGGCTATCTTGGGACAAAAATAGGTAGCAATTGAGAATGTGATTTACTTTGTTAGCAAGAACCTACAAGGAGTTGAGTTTAACTACATAGTGATAGAGAAGGAGATGTTGCCAGTCATTTATGCTCTCAACATATTTAGGCATTACATAATAGGATATCGGATCTTTGTCCATACAAACCATGCAACCATAAGATACCTTATGAATAAGCCATTAATTTTAGGAAGGTTAGCTAGGCGATTGCTATTAATGTAGGAATTTGATATCACCATTATAGACAAACCAGGTAAGAAAAATGTTGTGGAAAAATTTCTCTCTATATTGACTACATCAGAGGACACTCAAGTCATTGATGACTCTTTTCCTGATGAAAATTTCTTCTCCATTAGTGTGCACACACATTGGTATAAAGATATAGCCAATTATCTAGTTACAGAGAGAGTTCCCCATCATTTCTCTCCAAAAGAGCGAAGGGTTCTCATTGAGAAAAAATTTCCATTTTCACGGATTGTAGGTTGTTTATTCTATACTGGACCAGATCATGTGATGAGGCGATGTGTAAGAGAGGATGAAACCTATGATATACTACATGCATGTCATAATGAACCCTGTGGAGGGCACTTTGTAGCTGAGAGAACAACCATGAAGATTCTTAATATAGGGTATTACTGGCCCACACTTCATAAGGATGCAGGAAAGTACACTAGGAAGTGTGATAGATGTCAGAGGATGGGAGAGCCAACTAAATAAGATGAGATGCCTCTATACCCTCAATTAGTTATCACACCATTTGATAAATGGGGACTTGATTTTGTAGGTCCAACTGATCCGCCATCAAATGGAAAATATTACATCTTGGTTTACACTGACTATGTGACTAAGTGGGTTGAGGTCAAAGCTATGAAACATGCCAGAGATAATAAAGTTGCAAAATTCCTCTATGAAGAAATCTTCACACGCTTGGCATTCCTAAAGAGATAGTCACAAATCAAGGGGCTCAGTTTACATCAACTCTTATCACAACATTGGTCAATGAATATAATGTAAGGAATAGGAAATATACACCCTATTAACCTCAAGCCAATGGCTAGTATGAGGTAACAAATAGGGAAATAGAGGCTATTTTGACCAAAATAGTGGAAATTCACTAAAAATATTGGGAAAATAGGTTGCCAGAAGTTGTCTACACTTATAGAACCACTTGGAAAACAACCACTGGTTTTACTCCTTTTGAATTATTGTATGGGAAAATAGCCATGATGCCTATAGAGTTTGAACATAAAAATCTTAAGACAACACTAGACCTTGGGATGGATATATCTAAGGCACAAAAGGACAAGATTATGCAATTGAATTCCTTAGATGAGATGAGAAAATCAACTCTCCATCATGTTGAGATGGTGAAAAACCAAAGAGTCAGATGGCATGGAAAATACATCAAGGAAAAGAAGTTCCAACAAGGTGATTGGGCACTTCTCTATGATTCCAGGAAAAAAGACAATGCAGGAAAACTAAAAACCAAGTGGTTGGGACCATATGAAGTTGCATAGGTCTTCTCCAATGGTTCTTTTCAACTCAAAACAATTGATCCTATCAGATTCAAGCTTCTGGTCAATGGTCATAGTCTCAGGTTATACCATAAACCAACTTCCAAATAAGAATTCATGCAACACTTTATTGAACACCAAACCTCCAAAGTTCCTACAGCCGAAGGAAGTGAACCTAGTGTCCATCCTTCTGACTAGTCAAGGTACACATGCAATCATAATAAATATTTCCAATTTTTGTGGGAATTAATTTCTCCATCAATAGATCTATCTACCCATCCATCTCCATCCTTTCTCTCTCTTCAATAACTTCACCATCACTTCACTCCATCATCACTTCATTTAATATCTCAACTATACTTTTAAAGTGACTGTTACTTCCTTCCAAATTCTTTGCAAATGACACTCCAAATTTGTAGGTACATGCATAACAACTTGATGTATCTTAATTATCTTAAATTCATTTGTTTAATTACTATACAATAATATTGATATTTCACATAACACATATTAGTACTCTACCATGTCACATCATAATTACATCCTAGCCAGTGTGGACACATGCTTCTATTTAGGTTGGGGAGTGTGAACCTATGTGTCCACATGTAATACATGTTATTCATGCGCCAACATTGCAACAAATTTGAAATGATATAGTTGAAATGAAGTCTTGCATGTATGATATGACACTAGCCACTGCCATTTTCTTTGATGATTTCCCTCCTTTATATCTTCCTTATTGCCTTAGTCATAGTCATAATGCCACCAAAAAGGTAAATTGAAGAGTCATATGACATTGGCATTATCACTGGAAAAGAGTTGTAGGAAGTAGAAAGAAATTGGGTTTTTAGAAGAAGGATTGCAGGAAAGAAGATTTTGTAGAGGTGTTTGTCAGATTATGAGTAGAAGCAATGGGAGGTCAACTGATAAAAAATGAACCTACAGTTCATTAGGTGATACTGTAGGATGCACTCTCTTTGGTCGAATTCAGAAATTGTGGATGGTTAGACTACTTTCTGAAACTAGATAGTTTCAATGACGACATTGCTTTGGAATTTGCACAAACCCTCTTTGATGGTAAGGCAAAGGTGAAAGGGCTAGAAGTTATAATCATTGAAGAGAGGATTGTTGAAGTAATAGGTTTTCCTACTAAAGGAGAACCCTACCCTGTTTCTAAGGATGCTAGGTCAGCTAGGGAAAAAATCACTGAGCCTAGTGATCCTTCACTCATGGTAGATAAAAAAGGAACAAGGAGAACTTCTTTGCCATAAAAATGGAAACAAGTTGTTGCCTACATTATCATAGATATTACCTGCGAGGGTCGCCAATCATGCCTTCATTTTGTACATTTCAAGTTTCTGAACCACATGAGACATGGTAGGAGGATGAACAAGCCAAATGTGCTATACAACCTGTATCAATGGGTTATTTTTTAGGTAGGTTAGAAAATTAATAGATTAAATCAAAACCAAAAGAATCTATGAAACACATTGGAAGCTTAAACAAATTAAAACAATTATACCTGCTACTCGTTGCCTCCATGATTCCTTTCCATAGCACCTTCTAGCTTGGAACAATTGTGATTGTTGCCCTCATATTTGTGTGTGAGAAAATGATTATGACGAAGCCCTTTGCAAGTTTTAAAGGATTTGATGAAAAAATGCCTATGACAAATGACTATGACAAAATGCCTATGACAAATGACTACGAAAAATGAATATGCCTATGAATAATCCAATTCAATAAACTAAATGCCAAGTATGTGAGTAGACTCTAAGCGTAAATATGTCAGAATAACCTAGTGGTCCCGAGAAAGTGAGCAAATTGGCATTTTATAGAAAATGCAATTTTAGATGGACGGACGAGATTGAAAGTTGACAAAGCCAAAAATTAGTGGTCAAGATTTCATCTGACAATCCCTAATCAGGGTTAGGGAAAAATCATTAAATGAGTGGTCAAGATGTCATTTGAGACAATCGAATCGACGGTCGAGAATAAATGTAATAATTAGCTAAAAAGATAAAGATTTTCAAAAATCAAGAAGATAAAGACTGCTTGATTTGTAAGATTCGAAAAATCAAGAGGATAAAGGTTGAACTGAAAAGCAGATTTGGAAAATCAAGAATTTGCTCAATTACTTGATTTTTGGAAGAAGATTACCATTTTGAATTAAATAAATTCAAAATATGGATTTTGTGTGACAGTAAATAATCAATTTTCAGATTATTTACTAAAATGAAGTGACAGTTAATGAAAAGAGATCATTTTAAATAATTAATTAATTTAAAATGAGAGAAATGCTAAATTAGGTAATTAAATAATTAAACATAATTATTTAATTCAGAAGATTATGACCGATAATTAAATAAATTAATAAATTCATTTAATTATGAAAATTAGTGACATACTAAATAAATAAATAAAATTCATTTATTTAATAATCAGAAGAATAAGGAATTAAATAAATTAAGAAATTTATTTAATTGTAAGAAGATAATAGACCATTAGTGACGTATCAAATAAATAAATATTTATTTATTTATAATCATGAAGAATAAATAGACATGAATTAATTAAATAATTATGAACTATTTAATTAATAGTCAAATGTGGACCAAGGACATAATTAAATGTCATAATTATGCTAGGATGAAAGATGAAAAATTAAGCTTGCAGGCCTAGGTCATTTTTATGTGTCTACACAACCTTCTTGCAATCATGGTAGTTGAAACACAAAAAAGTAGGGAAAACTTTGTTTCTCATCATTGTTTGATTAAATTGCTAGTAGAAAAATCTTTGCAAGAAGTGTCTGGTATGTCATGGGAAGAATTTTTTGAGCATTGATCAATTTAGATTAGAAAATGTGGGTCCTATAGGTCATCCCCAAGCTTGTAGGGTTAGTAGGGGTGAGAGGGTTACTAAAACCACTCCTGGAGCTTCAAATTTTGGCACAAACCCTAGCACAAACCCTCCTGTAGTAGAATCAACAGTAGAAATTGGCTCCTTTGAATCAAAATATTCAGATAAAGAAAGTTCATCCTTGGACCCTAATTCAATGCTCTCCCTAAAATTCCAATTCGCACTAGGGCTGCCATTCAAAAAGAGGAAACACAAATGAGAGAGGCAAAAATTAGAAAAGGGAAGGCTAAGAAGAAAAAACCAGAAAAAGTAAAACCTAGCCCTAGGAAATAGAAAGTTGAAGACACTGGTCATATTACAACCACTAAGAAACATAAAATCCCTCCAAAGAAATCAAAACCAACTGATTCAGCTATTGATATGCCTTCAAAAAGGAGCCCTAGACTCAGAAGGACACCTAGGAAGGAGACAAAAGCCCCTAAGGGGTAGGTAAATATAGAAGTGGAAGAAGATTTTGAGGAACAAGCAAACATAGGATTGACAGAGCTTCTTGTTGTTGTAGAGCAAGTTGAAAATCAGGAACCACTGTAACCAGAGCAAGTTGAACAACAAGAACCACTGCAACTAGAGCATGTTGGACAATAAGAATCACTCCAAACAAAGCAGATTGAACAACACGAACCGATGCAAGGAAAGAATCTAGTAGGAAAACATAAAGCTCCTACTTTTTCATGGGCATCAGTAGCCCTAGACTTATGGAATGAAATGTGGAGAAAAGAGGAAGAATGGAATAAAGAAAGACTCAAGCTATAGGAAGAAGTCAATAAGAAAAATGCAGAAATTGAAGAAAATAATGCAAAGATTATTGCATTGAAGGATAAGGTGGACAATGCGGTGGCTCTATTATCACAAATGATGGCATGTAGAACTCCCCCAAGGGTATATTCACTGCACTTGAAGGAGCGCCATATTTCTTTCAAGATGTTAAGGGTTATTTCTGGTTTAAACCCTTCCATTGAAACACCACAAGAATTTTTCCAAGCTTACCAATCCTCTCCTCTTGAAGTTAAAAAATTGTTGTGTGAATTGTATTTACATAATTATGTTGTTCCTAATGACCATGACTGGAATCCATAGTTATACATTGGGGATATTCACTTGAGGGCATTCATGTCATAGATTCAAAATGAAATCAGTTGGGGGTAGCAATCTAAAATATACAGAGAAAGAGAACTCCATATCCCCTTGTCTCTAAGAGTTGAATCAAGTAACCCTTTAGAAATTTACTACACATGGAACAAATTTCTTTATAATTTGGAGTACAAAAGCAAGATCATGCCAGCTAGGGAGGAAGCATTCCAGGAATATGAGTAGATAGTTGCTACTACAAGAAAAAAAGTATTGGGGTATATATCACAGAGATGGAATGATTTTCTAGATCAGTTAAAACAAGTTGAACCCCATTCCCTACAGGATTACTATGCAACTTGAAAAAGAAGTATCAGGTACATGCATCTTGGGAGGATGAAGCAACACTATTGGCTCCCATTGATATTTCAACCACCCATCTTGTTGTGGCTAGTACCATATTACATAAACTATCTGTATGATGTAGATACAGAAAGGCCAAGGTGGGGTATATTGGAAATCAAGCAAGGGTTCTATTGGGACCCAAATTTAGATATTGCAGAAACTGACCAAGGACAAAAAACAATCGGTGACTTCAAAGCTTTGACAAGGAAAAGGAATAGAGTTCCCTCTACTAGAGGACCAACAGATCATTAGGTTGGGGGAGATGATGAGTCGAAATAATGGCTCAATTTTGATAGGGTTTATCATATGTTTGTTGTTGTTACTATGGAATTTAGTGCATCGTTATTGGCACTCTATGTTATTTCCTTAAATTTATGAACCTTGGGGCATGAACTTATCCTTGTGACTTTTGATAATATTAACCTACTATGTGAGATATCTATATTAATTTTACATTTGATTGAATGAATGTTATTCCAAGGTGATTATGGATATACAATTGTTTTATGCATGCTAATGTTATTATGCAGGTTCACATCAAGATGTAGATATAAATGAATATTTCAAGGTGGAAGGAGTTCATGCTAGCTAGCCAGTTGCTAAAGAATTCAAAAAGATGGTCATTAAAGAGGTCAATGGAGGGAAATTCCCAATTTGTGTGGAAGTTGTAACTTACCTTTAAATGATCATGTCTGTTAGTTGAGAAAATCTAGGAGGTGTTGTTTTGTTGGATCCTCATTGAGGCAAGTCTAGTTTGACTAAATCTGGTGCATGCATAACCTCCTCCCTCTTTTTCATGCTTTCAATAAATGCGTCCTCCTAGTTTGTTGGAGTTGAACACCTAATTAGTTAGGAATTAGTTAGAAGCTTTTCTCCTATAAATAATTATTGGATGTCCCTCTTCACAAGGTTGGATGCTCTGATATTGTACTTCCATTTTTCAGTCACAAGGTTGGATGCTTTGATATTAGTTTCAAGTAATATAGTCATATTATTGATATGATGTAATCATGTTTTCAATGAATAAGATGATATTTTGATTTGTTGCACCTGAGTTAGCTTAGGGAAGAATCATTCAAGGGGGCCCACTTGGTGAGAATTCCATCTATTTAGTTTAGTACTTACTTTTCTTTTCAGTAATTAATTGTAGTCTTAGAAGTTGTTTGTTCCTGCAACCATTAAAACTTTGTTATGTGTCTATTCTTGCAGCCAAGGTAGACAGAGTAACTTCTTGTCTGTTTGCTGAGATTTCTATTTTGTCATCCTTTTGTTGAAAATTGAGGTGTTTATGTAGCTTAATACTTTGTAAAACTTTATGATTGTTGATCTAAATATGTATTCCTTGTTACAGATTCTTTATGGGTGATTATCTGATTAATTCATTTGATCATTTGTAGAATGAAGATAGAATTTGTAGAAGAATTAGATGGGATACTAGAAGATACACAACATATACTGTGGAGAAACCATTTCAGGAAAAAACTCCACCAAGACTCAATGTATTATTTAATCTCTGAAATAGATTACAATAATTCCAATTCTTGCTTGAGATGCTTCTTTTTCCTTCACCAAATCTTCTTCATGACCTGCAATAAAACTGATAATCACTCTCTTCAACTTGCTTGAGATATATAGGCAATAAACAACTTTGTAAAATCAACATGAGTTACAATTACAATGCTTAAGCCCTATCCCTAAAAGGTATGCTTATCTCTTGCAAGTAGAGTTATGTCGTGAAGAACAATGTCAAATCCTCATCTTCATGCATTTGGGCGTCCTAAATTGAAGTAGCAACTCAACCTTTATTCTGTAAATCTCTTCAAGGATTTATCCTCAAATTAGGTGCCCAAAAGAGTGTTGGATTCTCTTTTATGTTATTTGTTCTTGATGCCAAAATTGTTGGCTTGGTTTGGTATCTTGGTGATTGGTATTGGTTACATGGCATATTTAGATGGTTTCACTTGGTACAGTTGTTACATGGCATATTCAGATGGTTTCACTTGGTACAATTGGTTTAGTGGATAGTATTTTGCTTACATTTAGATTTTGATGTATTTGTGTTACTAATGTTTTGGCTACATGTGTAGTTGAAAGGTTTCTATGATGATCACAGGGTCATGGTTTTGTCTATTTGATGCAGTGTTAACTCTTATAGGTGATTGCGAAGGCATATTGTTGGTTCAGTTCAGTCTTTGACATTCAAATTCAATGTCTTTATACATTTGGTGAATACATTTATTCACATATACATGATAGTATTGAGCTTCAACTTTGTAGCATGAACATAGTATGAATTCACATTTCATTGTGACTCAGTACTACATGCTTTACATACTCAGGTTTCAATGTTACATTGAATATTCATTTATACATGGTATTCATGCTTTCATTTATAAGTGCTAACACTTAAGCATTATCAAGCACTTTGATTACTTAGCATATTTTATAGTGCTATCGGGTTGATATACATAGTGCTTTGTATTATTTTAAAAGTGCTTTCATAAAGCACTAAGGCCGACCACTCTATGGCATCGGGATTATTGTTCACATGTTTCTTTCCTTGGCAGCGACATTTTTAACATGTGACTTGGACAATTAAACAACACAATGATGGTTTACTTGACAACATATGTGGGTAGTGATTTGGCACTTGATGACAACATTATATTGTCATGGTCTTGGATTTCAAAATCATTATGTTTTCATTTGTGGACTTCAAATGTTTATTGGTTTTCATTATGAGCTTGAATGTGCAAAAGATATTAGAGTAAACAAATTATTTTGTCTTCATTTTTTTGAAGAACAAACCCTAGCCGCCATAGCACTTATAGTGACAGTTTATTGTGTGAGTTTGAGTGGATTCTTCAACACAAATTTGAGGTATATTGGACAGTATGAGTAGGAGATTCAGTTGGTCTTCTTGTGAGCTGGAAATGGAGTTTTGGTGGATTTTTGTATGCAGTTATAAAACTACCATGAAAGGTAACTTTTGTACAATTTTTCTCCTCGTTTTTTCAAAGGTGAAGAAGTTAAAAAGAAAGGCATAGTGAGCAAAAAATAACGAAAGTTTCTTCCATTCTTTTTATGTAGTGAAAAATGAAAGTATTTTACTTTCATTTTTGGTTATTTTTCAAAATACATTACAATTGTTTTTTAAAGAAAAGGAATGTTGACTGATTATTTTTAACTGTATTTGTTAGATTTAATTCGAAACCCTAACTTGAGGGTCTGTTTCTTAACCCGAGGTTTTGCATTATGAGATAAGGGGTTTCAATTCATGCTTGGTATAAAAGAATGGCTATAAGCCATTATTCAGTTGAGAGGTTTTGAAACGAATGTTGATGTAAAAAGAGTCTACAGATTTGTAAGGTTATTATTGAAATATCCTTGTATTTGAAATGGGTAAATAGAGAGTTTAAAAGGTTTATATCTTTGATTTGATTACAGAGATTTTAGTGGGCATTATTGAAAATTATGTATTATATTTTGAGACTTTGAAAAACAAAGGAGTTGATGCTCTTGTGAAGTTGGTGCTTCTAACTTGAAGTGGGTACTTTAGTTTGCACATGGAGTTGGTGCTCCACTTTGTGAAAGAGTTGGTGCTCTAAAAAGTATTGTAAACAGATTTGGATTAAGCCTATAAGGAATTTTGGAGTGGTTTTTCTTCCTTGAAAGGGTTTTCCACTCGACAAAATTTTGTGTCTCTCTTTTGTGTTGTTTGTGCTTATCATTTTCATTTTGTCATTTTCCAAATTGGTTCATGCAATGCTCTGATACATTATTCATTGTTACAATTTGTATAAAATATTTCACAAATGTGGATGTTCATATTTTAGATTACTGTCTTGTTGATGCTTAATGTTATATGATTGGTTAGTTCAATTACTATAGTGAAATCAAACAATTCAAACACATACTTAATGTGTTCAATGAGTTGTTCTTGACTTTAAGTTGTAAACATATAAATGCATTGTTTGAGTTTAGTCTCAAAGTTGTTTTGTTAAAGGTCATTGAAACAAAGTAGTATTTGTCTCAAGGTTTTGCACATCAGGGTTAAATTTTTAATAATATATTACTCTAATTCACCCCCCCTCTCAGAGTAATTCATCTTCCAATAAAGAGGGCCCACTTAACTTAGCCTTCTGAAATATCTTACCATTTAAAGGAGTTAATTCCAAGAAGCCAACTTGGGAACCCAAGTTGGGTCCAATTCATTTCCTATTAACTGAAACATTTCTCAACACCATTCATGAAAGAATGGTCATCCCCTGTTAACTAAAGGTAGTCCTTGTTATCTGTCATGAAACTCAAGTCATTAGTCATGCTTTCCAAGTTAATTGAAGTCAACTAGCATTCAACTAAAACTAATTAAAGATAACTAAACCATTACTGAATTGAATTGAATTGAATTGAATTGATTCTCAACTGAATTGAATTGAACTGATATGATATGAATTGAACTAAACTCCATGCATGCAAACATCAAACACTAACTCCTAGGATCTTTACATGCATTTAGAAGTGTTATCTCTTACTTCAAATAGTTAACTAAACTCAAGGTGAATGTCACCTACCATGTGGGTGCCCCATGTGCCCCTATTATTTAGGAACTCATATTGGACGCCCTCACATGCTCCTAACATTTAGAATTAATTACAAATGTCAATTAGCATGATTATTTCATCAAATATTAATCTCTTTCTAATCCTAGTGTTGGGGAACACTTTCCAAGAACATAGGAGATACATGAAATAAATAATGTTTAGGATTGCAATTAAATGGAATCCTATTTCCAACACCTTTGTACTTCAGTTGTTGATGCTCAATACTTATGTTAATTCCTTTTCGACATTTTATTTTCAGTACTATTTTCTTTCTAGTTATAGGATAAGGATGACTATAGTTGAGTCCTAGTGCACAGACAGTGCTGACCCATTTCAAGTTCACATCCCTGGGTCAAGATAACTAACCTAATCTATCTACTTAGTTATTGATGAGCAAGATAACTACTTAGTGTAGATATCTAATCTCTAAGTTAAGGGCTTAGTTATTGAACCATTAGAGGAGGCCAATAATCAGTTTGTAACTATCCACAATTAAAATTTTGTTTGTTGTGAGCAAAGATGGAAATTCATAGTTGTGAGAAGTTGGAAGAGCATGCAACAGTGTGCAATTGGAAGTTTGAGTGATCATGGATTTACATTGGTAACACACAACAATGTGGAGTGTGTTGTGCAAAGAAAATTGTGAGGTGTTTAAGTTGCACACAATAGTAGATTGTTGTAGGTTATTGTAATCTATAGTTTGTTGGAGATTTAATAAAATTGGATAGTTGTTTGTGTTTGTAGCCCAAAGGGTGAACCATGTTAAAAAAAAATCTTTGTGAATTTGTTATGCTTTGTCATTTAATTTTTGTATTTGAATTGTTTAATTCATTATATTATTACTCCATTCCTATATGCGAATCCTAATAAAAATGTATAAAATTTTTGCATTAAAACCAAATATCCATAAAAAATTGGTTTATCATTCTACTTTTAAATAGATTATTAAGTCTGGGATTAAATTTATTGAGTTAGCTTTAGAATATGATCCTTCTAAGACTTTCCAAACTAAAATTCTTCCAATATTTCCAAAATCTGAAATTGACTATATTAAAAACCATGCATATGTGAATTTTATTTGCTTTGGAGCAATACTAGTCTATGTAGGATCCAATGTTCCTAAAAACATAAAACATGTCTAGTATATGGCATTATGTGACATAAGACAAAATTATTATGAGCATGCATGTCAAATCTCTACTCTATGTGCTAGAGATTATGGTTGTAAGTAAAACATGGCTCTCTTGATTGTTGGGGCTTATTTTCATCAACATTTGGATTAGAGATGTTTGGAAATTTTAAATATGCCAATGTATGAATCTAAGTAGAAATTATTATGACAAGCACAAAGTATCCCAAAATTTGTGCCAAAAAAATGAATGGTGATGTATAATTATAAAAGGGGAAAATGAATACTATAGATATACCTATTGGATAGAAATTAGACTAGTTGAAAAATGTTGTTCCTAGACTTACAAGAAAAATGAAGCCAGACCATAATATAAGGGGAGATATTATTCAAGTTCTTCCTCAAATCCAGTCTAGTAGAATTCCTGCTTCTCCTTGTCTTAGTTTTGTACCACCAAGATATTCCTACAAAAAAAGAGGAAAGTTCAAAAATAAAAGCTCAGTTATATGTTAAAATAGAAGATGAATAGTCTATCAATGAACTAGATCCTTCTAAGAAAGGGAAAGAAATAAAAAATCTAGATTCACCATTTACAATTAGTTTTGTACCACCAAGATATTCCTAAAAAAAAGAGGAAAGTTCAAAAATAAAAGCTCAATTATATGTTAAAATAGAAGATGAATAGTCTATCAATGAACTAGATCCTTCTAAGAAAGGGAAAGAAATAAAAAATCTAGATTCACCATTTACAATCATGAGTATGACTCTACCTAGGGAAAATAATTTATATTACTATGAAGAAAATGGTGTTTCATTTTATAAGGATAAATGATGCCCTCCTCTCAAAGGTCAATATAAATCACCTAATGGATATATTAGCCATTTTCAATATGCTTTTCAACCCAAAAATATTGGAGAAAAAGAACCTAGTCAAGAATTTAAGCAAAGAAATTATTTAGCCATATTTTCTCAACGTTTTCAAGAAAATTATGATGATTTGTGCAAAGATGTAAAATATATTAGGAAAACTATTGATAAGAAAAATTATAAATTCGATAAGCTAAGCCAATTTTCCTTAGAAAATTGCACTTGTACAATACTAAGTTTGTTTAGTGTTTAAATAATTTACATACTATGGGAGACAATGTAAATAAGGTTGTTGATAAGATTGATTTTGTAAACCATAAATTGGCAGAATTAGAAGCTAGTCTACATTGGCTTGAAAATGAAGAAAAGAAAAAAAGGCAATCATACTACCTAAAGGAGGATTTTTTGAATCTAAAAGAAAAATTGAAGTAAGAAAATATATAACTATTGGACCTCCTAATACCATAATGATGATTCTAGTTACTCCTTGGTATCTAGATATTGACATTTTAGACAATCCAATAGAAATTGTAAATACAATAAGAGGTTGGACCAATACATTTTTTTACAATAGGGAAGATGGCAAGAATGACACAAGTTATATTTTTTTTTTGGGCTTTGGTTTTGGTAGACTAGTATTGACAAGTCTTACTCTAGCAAGATCTGAATATTTATGCTCGGCTAGGAAATCTTCTTCTTCAATTTTTGTAATTTTTACTCATTTTTTGTTTTGAGAACTTTCAGGATTATCATCATAAAAAAAAGTTATAAAGTTGTAATATTCAATGATTCTATAATCCCTTTTCGTCTTTCTTTTATTTTATTTTTTCCCTTCTTATTTCATGCTTAATTTTTAGCAAATTATGCTCTTTTTAATTTAGAATCATTTTAAAAAAGAAGAGGAGGTGGCTCTAATATATCTTCATAGTTTGATTCATTTTTTGGATAGAAAATAGGGAATGGTGGTCTTGATCCTCTAGGTGGAAATAATATGTTCATCATTGTAGAAGGTAGATTATGTTCTAGATCATCTACAAGACTTTCTAATTCTTCTACATCATTTTTCAGAATCTTCAAGCTCTTCAAGAACTGGTTCAAATATATCTTCTTGCATATACATGTCTCCATCTTCTTCAACAAAATCCCATCATGTTGCATTAGTAGTATATACAACTTTAATAGCTTTGTTTTTGTAGGAGCAATCAAGAGTTATATGGTCTAGTTTATTTATATGTAACAAATAATTATTTTGGATTGAGGTCATGCAATTTTCTGTTTTCTCATACAGGTAATCGCAAGGAACATAGGAATGGTGTTTATTGAAAGAGATATATTTGAACTTTAACTTGTGGGCTTTTGTCTTATGCATTTTTTTTATGAGAAGAGCCAAAATCATTACAACTATAAGTTTTTGTTTTATGATACTGGGGTGCTAGCATTTTGGCTTGTTGTTTAGTGAATTTAGTAGCATATTTTTGTTCATTGATAAACTTAACTACTTGTCTAGCATATTGGATAAGGTCTAGAATAAAATGGTCTTCAAGTTGAATTTTATAATCTTTCAAATAATCCATGACCTTGCCATGAATTCCATAAGGAATTCTTGTAAGGTGTTTTATTTTAACAAATAAGTCACCAAATTTTTTTCTTTATATTCTATTTGCTTGAAATGTTTAGAATATTCTCTAAAATCATCTAGAGAGCAACATTTAATATTGTTGAGTTCTTTGAGATCGACTTCCTTGTGTATAACTGAAAATATGTTATACTTCTGTGAATCCTTGCATGCAAGGATACTCAATAATGAGTCCTTGCAAATCAATTCACAGCTCTCTATCTGAGAAGAGCAGGGATTGATATTGTGGCCCTCAGATTGACCCAGTTACCCCTGCAAATACAGTCTCAGAACGAGAGATTCAAAGAGGAGAAGCAAAAATGCCAATCTCCATGAATCCTGTTCTTGCAATGCAACAATGAAAACTAATCTAAATGACTGTAAAATGCAATAAACAAAACTAATTTATTGAAATGAAAATTGATCTACATGCAATGCCATAAATGAATTACTTTGCAAATTAATCTACTATGAAGATTAAGCTAAAATGTAATATTAAACTATATGCTCTAAAACTAACATGCTTATAAAATCAAACTAATGTGTAATCTCAAATGATAAAACTCAAGAAAATTTGTAGCATAAGTCTGATGTAAAAATTCGTGATCTTTTAAATGAGAATGAGAGGGCTCATTTTATAGGCAAAAGTGGAATTGAAGGCAAATTCAAGCAATGTGGGATAAATAGAAAAATAGAAACAAATCTTGATTGAATTCTTTTAGTTTATTTCCCTTTTAACTGATTTTGTTTTTTCATCACAGATATTCTTGAGAGGATATTTCATTTATTTTATTTAATTTAAGATGATAATATCTCTTTTAATAAAATAAAATAAGATTATGTAATTTAGAAATGAATATCAATAAAATAAAATAAAATTATTTAATTAAATAGCATTTTATTTAAGTAATATTAACTCAATTAAATAACATTATTTTATTTATTAAAAGGGATTTATTTCTTTGATTAAATAAAATTAATGAAGCATTCAAACCTTAGGGAAAATTGAAACATTTGAAATAGTTATGAATTGATTAAGAAATTTGATTTGAAAATGCGACAATCATTGATTCAGAAAGTTGATGTTGACAAATTAAATAAATGGGGCCCAAAGTCTAGGTGACCATTTTAGGTTGCATACACCTTGTATGTATCTTCTTAACAAAATCCATTTACTAAGAGTTCTTAATTTTGTCCATTGAACCAATATTATTATAGAGAAGTTCATCCTTTTTTCACTAGATTTACCTTTCCATCAATTAGAGATTATTCCCCACAAATATTGTACAACAAATTTTATTGTTTGATTTTGTGTCATTCTTGCCATCTACCCTTATATCAAAAATGTATTAGTCCAATCCATTTTCTATTGGATTGTATAGATTGTCCATATCTAGATACCAATGAGTAATTAGAATTATCATCATAGTAGTAGAAGGTTCTTTTTATTACTCAAAATTTTTATTTTAGATTCAAAAAATCCTCCTTTAGGAAGTATGATTATTATTTTTTGTATTTTCTTCATTTTCAAGCCAATATAGACTAGCTTCTAATTCTTCCAATTTATGGTTTACATAATCAATCTTACCAATAACCTTATTTACAATGTCTCCCATAGTATGTAAATTATTTAAATACTAATCAACCTTAGTATTAATTGATATACTATAAATCCTGACTTCTTGTACAAATGTAGAGTTTTCTAAGGAAATTTGGCTTACCTTATTGGCTTTAGAATTTGTCTTGTCAATAGTTTTTCTAATATATTTTACATCTTTGCACAAATCATCAAAAATTTCTTGAAAATTTTGAGAAAATATAGCTAAATAATTTTTTTTCTTAAATTCTTAAGTAGGTTCTTTTTCTCCATATTATTGGAATAAAAAGAATATTGAAAATGACTGATATATTCATCAAGTGATTTGTAATGACCTTTTAGAGGAGGTCATCGTTCATCCTTAAAGAATGAAAAACCATTAAATCTTCATAGTAAGATAGATTATTTTCCCTAGGTAGAGTCATACTCATTATTGTAAATGGAAAATATAGATATTTTATTTCTTTCCCTTTCTTAGAAGGATCCGATCCTTTATTGATAGACTATTCTTCATCTTCTATTTTAACATATAACTAAGCTTTTCTTTTTGAACTTTTCACTTTTTTGAAGGAAGATCTTAGTGGTACAAAACTAAGACAAGGAGAAGCAATAATTCTACTAGATTGCCTTTGTGATTCCCCAAGCTAACACACAAAAAAAACTTGATAGAACAAATTTTTTTTGAACAATGACTACACCAATTATACAAAAATGACATGTCACACTTGCACAACAACGTGCACACAAGTGTCACAATGACACAATAACAAAGACAACAAGGTACTTCACCATAGCATAAGAAGGGCGGTAACAACAGAAGGCTATCCAATGATAGGATAAATCCAACATGATGAACATACATGAGAGAGGAAAATGCCTACACGATGATTGACTACTAAACTACAATTGTGTTTAATTGAAAAACCACACCAAGATAGGATGAGGGAAACATAAAATTATAATCGAAATCTAGACACACTTCACAACTCTAAACATATAGGAAACATCCATAAGAGGTTGCATAACTAAGAGGCAAAACTCACCACAAATTATAATGACAACGAGTCACTTCCAAATAACCACATGCTTTCTAAGACATCTCATCGCAATGCGACATTAGAAAAAAAAAATGATGGTACTCCAAAAAACCCCATGACCTATGAGGAATGTTTAGAACACCCACAAGACCAACCAATTAGGAATACAACCTTCCCAATTCTTCACAAGACTAGGTGTGCAATCTCCCTAATCCTAGGTTTTCTAACCAGGTCATTTCAGGAGGTTGCACATAAAATGAGGCAAGAGAAGCCACAATTTCTCAATGATAACCTAAAAGGACAAGTACACAACACCAATAGACCTCTGGGACCATGAGGAACAACTTCTATTTACATGATTTTATCATACGAGGTCACAAAATAAGGAAAAAAGGCCAAGTCCTGAAACAAAGAAACTTGACTAGCTTTTTGAAGGGTTTCAACAACTAAAACAATCATAATAGAAAAAATACATGGCATAAAAATTATTCATCAGTGGAATTAGGCTTTAAAAACCACCGGTTAACCATGATTAAGCAGGTTAATACTTTGTTTTTGTATGGGGAACCAGGCCACCCAATCACAGGACCAGGACACCCCAACAATGTTAGACAAAATTTTAAACATTTTACCCTACAAAATAGGTTGCCCCACTGATGACAAAATTGCCCCACTGTGCTACCAGGTTACTCCACTAAGAATTAGGCCACCCAAGTAGACTTAGATAATTTTTGAGCACTCCAGATCAATTTTAGGTGAAATGGGGCCACTTAGGTACAATACTAGGCTACCCAATTATGAAAGAAAGCATCTAAATTAATTTTAAATACCAATTTAAATGTTCCTGAGTTCATTTTATATTTGCATAGTACAATTAGATAGGACATAAAGAAATCATGCTTGGTACCAACATCGAGACATATAAATAAACTAATACACTTTTTCTATTATCAAATGTTGCAAATTACATCAATAGGACTCAAACATCCTTTACATATACATTTTACATTTGAATGAAGTACTTAATAGCATAAATTAAACTTATTACATGGTATTGAACTCAAGCTTGATCCTCGAACTTTTAGTCCCCAAAGGTGGTTACCATGCCACCCAACCTCATGGAATTGAAATAATCCACTCCCACCATGCTAGGAGATGGTCACATGGGCCACAAGCACAAAAAACACACCAAACACATGGGGAGAGGACTTACACACATTTCATACAAGATGAAGACACTCCACATACACATCATATATCAAGTAATCATCCAAATTACATAATGAATCCAAGACAGGTCATCACTTGGCACAAGCACAAATGGCATAACACAATCCTCATTGGGAAAACTCACCAATATCATATCACAGATCCATATTGGGCCAACTCACCAATGACATACAAAGAATAATCCTTTGGAAAAATAACCAAGGGCATAAGAAAACCACATGGAAGGGAATGCATCATCCTTAGGTACTACTCAACTACACTAGAGTTAGATATTAGAGAGCAAGAGAGGAAATGTCATCATGGACACTCACATGGGGCTCAACACAAATAAGGGTACTTGATCTTACAAGATTTATGTTCCCTGATCAACTTATTTTCCTCCATCATCCTTAGCCTGTACAAGCACTTAAGACATGAGAGTTGGGATATCTATTATCTTGGTTAATTAATTACCCATATTTCATTATTTTTCACTTGTTAATTCAAATTCCCCACACCATGATTTCCTAGACACCACTTTGGTTCAGGTTCACATTGGCAGCCTTTCCCATAACTCTCTCTAATACCTACACCCTAATTTCATCAATTATCCAACGAACGTGGCATCAAAAACAATACATAAAATTCATTTTTTTGGAATAAAACAACATGGTCTCATAATGTTCTAAATCAATAAAAATTAAGGATAATTTTTTATCACATTAAAATTCATCCAGAATCACTCAGAAACTCAAAAAAAAAAAATGTTTTTACAAAGGAAAACCATTCGTTTTCCAATTTCACCATTAAAGAATGCTTGAAAATTTTAAATCCAAATTTTTAATTTCTAAAAATACCATTTGGTTCTAAATCAAAAATAAATAGGGATACTTTTTTCCCTACATTAAAATTCATCACAAGTCACACCCAAAATCAAATTTTCTAAAATTAATTACAAAGGAAAAACCATAGAAACTCAAATCCACCATTAAAGAAAAGATTGAAATTTTAAATTTCAAATTTCAAATCTGTAAAAATACCCTTTTGCTCTATGTTTATGCAAGAGAGCTTGCTCACAACTCTTTGCATTTCAAACCTCACACAAATATTTAATGAAATAAAATTAAACAAGACACAAAAAAATAGCAACACAAGCAATTCTTATTGGCTTAATAGCACCTGCAAATCATTGTGCAATACATACAATGGAAGGAAGATACAAAGGCAGCCCTAAGGACTGATATTACATGAAAAAATAGAGATAATTATGTCTTAAGTTACAAGCAAGATTAGCAACATGTGTATGCATTCATTCTTGTACTCCTACCCTTGCACCTCCTTCTTGCAATTTTGCAGAAAATT